>PVJO010018827.1:0-35715 GCA_004026905.1 Hystrix cristata | reverse complement strand
TAGTATGTTCTCCAGGAACATCCATTTATATACAAATGACTCTAGTTTATCCTTTTTTATAGCGGTGTAGTACTCCATTGTGTAGAAAAACCACATCTTTTTTAGCCATTCATCAGTTGTTGGGCATTTAGGTTGTTTCCAAGACTTAGCTATTACAAATTGTGCTGCTATGAACATGGTTGTGCATATATCACTGTGAATTGAGCTTGCAGGTCAGGCCGCTTCTAGATCATTATTAAGCTTTTTCCTGGATCCATCGTTTTATAATATTGTCTCATTCCTTTCCTTGAGTACGCACTATGTCTTTTGTAAGGGAACTGATTTTATTTCTTTTTTCTGTTGTCTGGTGTCCATGTCTGGTCTTGGGAACTGGCTTTCCCTGAGCACGAGTGTGGCCAGTGGCCTGTCCTCCTGACTGGAGGGAGCAGAGGGTGAAGGGAAGCAGACGGGGCCTGGGAAGGTGGTGACTGCAAAGTTTCAGTATGACTCTCTGAATAGGAAACCTTGAGCCCATTAGAACTACTTAGTCAAATTCAGCATTTCACCACATTTTCAGCATTGTTAACACTGGAAGAATAATGCCCAGATTCCCTACATTAACTCATAACTTTCTTCTCCCAGTATTTCACAGGGCATCATAATTATTTTTTAAATTATAAAATATTTGAAAAAAGTGAGAAAGTATAGAGAACAATGGATAGACACAAGTGTACCAAACAACCAAATTTAATGTATATCACCACACAGTATGTACTTGTTTCAAGTATTTTATCTTTTTTTTCTCAAGTATTTTATCTTACAAGCACATATAATGTTAAAATATAACAAAACTCTTGGCACATCCCATTTCCCACATTTCCTCCCTCTCCAGGGGTAATCACTGTCTTGAAGTTATCAGACATCATTTCAGTGCATATCTTTCTTCTGTAAAACACCTTGCATGCTTTAAAATATGTATGTATAGTGTTATATTGTGTGTTTACATTTTTACATAACTGGTATTATGCTCTATGAATCCTTTTACGGTTGTTTTTTCACCTGACACTAATTTTTAGAAATATCTGTCCATGCTGGTACATGTAATTCATTCAACATCAGTTTGGTATAACATTCCACTATAAGAGAATAAACCCTTTTGTTGTTTTCACTCTCTCATTGAGGGCTATTTTTATAAAAAATATTTTGAGAAGTTGCATCCGAGCTTGATTTAATGAGCCTTCTTCTGTGCTTCTGATGTACCCTAGGTATGGCCCTTTTGTAACATTTATAGACTGTTTTCTGCTCATTAGTTGTCTTCTTAAAAGGACTAAAAATCCTTGAAGGGAGAGATAATTTGGATTTCTCTATGCAGTCATGCATTCAAGAGCAGTTAGATTCCAGGGACTATGCTGAAGAGTTCTGGAATAGAGAGAGAACCTGGACAGGAGATCTTTAACCAGGGAAGCATGAAGTAGATTCAGCACACAAAGGGGTCTTATTTTGTTTATAATTAAGCTAACATTGAAAAAAAAAAAAAACCTGAGAAACCATATAAAAATCTGAGGTTTTGGCTTCTCTTGAAAGCCTGAAGAAGTGTAACACCCCTTCATAGACTTTGTTGAAAGTTGAGTGGGGCTGTGCAGTGGCTGAGCCTTTGGATGGGACTTGCGCTCTCTCCCTGGCCCATGTTCCTTATTTATAGAATCTGCGCGGGCCTCACACATCTCCTGGCTTGTGAGCCTTCACCTGGTGGAAGATGGGGAAGCCAGTGCTGGCATCACAATCACAAAGTTGCACAGAAGGTCAGGAGATGGAGCCGTCCACCCAGGAAGTCTAGGTGTTCAGAAGTACTGGCAGTCTGTAGCTATCACACAAATGGTGCCCTGCTGAGCCTCCCTTAACAGCTATCAGTTTCTCCCTGTATTTCACCCAGTTTGAGCTTGTCAAAATATTTGAAACATGAGGTAATGTTTGTATGTGCCATAACTTCCTTATATATTTAAAAAAATTTAAAATGGTCTCTGTTACCCTATGTAATATTTTCCCTCAAATTCCATCCTCTTAGATATTAAAAATATCCATTTTCTTTCTTTTTACTTCATAAATATTTGTCACAGAGATCTTTGCTGATCCTTTTTTTCCTCCGTAACATTTCAGTGACATTTTGTTTTGTGTTTCCCATACATGGTAGTTTTGGCTTACAAATGCTTATTTTTAAAAATTTTTTATTTTATGAAAAATAAAATTTCATAATCAAATAATAAGAGAGTAACAATAATTACCATACTATGTATCATTATTTTATGATAAGGAAGTATGACCATTTTATATTTATTATCTCTGGGTTTTTTTTTTTTTTGTGGTGCTGGGGATCGAACTCAGGGCCTTGTGCTTGAAAGGCAAGCACTCTAATCACTAAGCTAAATCCTCAGCAATTATCTCTGTTTTAATAAGGACATTTAAGCAAATGTTTCATACCTTTTCTTATTTTATGTCTTTTGATTTTGGTGCTGTCTCCTTTCGTTGGTTTGTTTTGTTTCGATGTGATTAAATTCCTACAGGAGTTGGCTTAATTTCTTTGTGGTGATCAGGATCCAAAATAGTCTGATTCTCAGTGTATTAGAGCTTGATTTTCATTTGCGAAATATGTAATTAAATGTGCATTTCTTTACCAAAGTCAAAGAGAAAGTAACAATATTTGCTGTATGCTCCTTGTCCTTCTGAGATGATTTAGATCTAAAATGGCCCGGGAAGTCTCATGCGTTTGGAAGATGATTGGATTATGGGGGTGCTACAGCTGACTTGCTGTTAGAAGATGAGGTCTGATTGGAAGAGGTGGGTCCATGGGGGGGCGTGACCTGGAAGGGTCTATCTCCCTTCCTGGTTCGTCCTACTTTCTCTGCCTCCTGACCACCATGATGTGAGCACCTTTCCTCCACCCAGGCTGCCACGCTCTTTTTGTATTTGAGCCTGCCAGCAACAGACCAAAACTTCTAAAATTGTGCACCAAAATAAGCCTCGTCTCCTTTAAATTGCAAGTGTTAGCTATTATGTCCATTGAGGAGAATGCGATTAAGACACCTTCCTACTCATCTCTTCTGTCTGTCAGTAATCAGGAGTTAAGTATCCTACTTTTTACTCTTACATAATTATTCTTATAATAAGGTCACATCTTAAAAGAAAGTTATTTATCGTCTGACTCTATACATTTCATTGGTTTCCTTGCATACTCTTAAGCCCTTTAACTACAATTTCTCCCTTCTTTTGGTCTCCTCTGTAAATAGAGACGCCAATGGGAGAAGTTTGTAATGCTGTTCATTTGCAGTGCTTATGTGGGTACCCAATTCTCTGGTTTTTTACCTCTTGGAATTTAGAGTAAGCCCAATAAGGACCCATGGGTGGAGTGAATGTAGTTTTCTAACTCATCTTAATATTTCTTAAAAAGCTAATACCAGGAGAAAGGACTAGCAAACATGAAGGCCAGATGAAGAGAATAAGAGAAAATTTTAGGAAATAGTGTTTGTGTATCACTTGCACAAGTCTGGTGAGACAGAGCACTTGCTCACAAGAAAGTTTAGAGACTCAAAAGTTTTTATATTTGCTCACCTATCATTTTTCAAACATCTAGGATCATGGGATAGTTCCTGTTTGATGGTGTGAAGAGACAGGATGACTTCCTCCTACAGGTTGTCGATGCTGTAGGGTTATAAGACCTGGCTGTGGGCTTTGCCTCTCCCATGCCAGCTGATCAATTTAGGGGTGCCACATTTTCTAAGCCCCTGGTTCTTAATTTGTAAAATTGGAATAATTATATCTTCTTCATAGAATTAAATGAAATAACAAACATAAGCACAAGGGTTATGTCTGTTATATATTAAGTCCTCAATTTAAAAAAAAGTTGCATAGGAAATTGTGATTTGCTGCTGAGAAATCCCCAAATTTATCAAATCGGCAATTTTTAAAAACACTCTAAATAGTGCATCACAGATAATAAAAATACCTGAGTCCGAGTTCAAAGGGTTGGTATGGAAGAAGGCAGAACACTGATATACTGGTTTTTTTTTTTTTAGTATATTAACCAAGATATTTTCAATATTGTATTTTCAACCATTCTCTAATTTGATAACTCAGAGAGTCTCAGATCCTCTGCCTTATCTGTGCATGTCTTCCTAATGTATGCTGACTTCTTTTGCAATTCATACCCTGTCATCTTTGTCTCCTGCTCAGAGACTGCTTCTTTGATAGTGTCTCCTTTCACCCTCATGGTCTGGCCCTCACACTGATCTTTACTTCTGAGTATTGTTTCTGTATCACCATTTATCAAGGTCTCTGTAGCTCACTATTTGGCAGTGCTTCCTCCTTCTAATGTTGCATAGATATGCGTCCCACGCTTTCTTATCTGTTATTCCCGGTGCAGCTCTCTTTACGTGTTTACACTGGCCATCTATGTTAACTCCTACTTCTCTAGCCCCAGCCAAAGTCTTGATCTCAGATCTTTTTCCACCTATGGATCATGAAGCAGATTCGCCGTGCACTAGTATCAGTTGCAGGGACAAACTCTAAACACCTCGCCTATATCTCAGCTGTATTTAGAGCTGTGCCAGTTTCTGTCACTTGCAAAAGTGTGGTGAGATGTAACACTCGCATACAACAAGCTACATGAAGCCCATTTGTTATCTACATAAAGCTTACAAGGGACAGAAGCAGCTTAGGGTTCTTGGCTAGCTTATCCCCCAAGGCCCAAGAAAGTGGGCTGGAGTAGATAGAGTCTCGACTGCATGTGCCCCACTTGCACCACAGCTGGGGGTTCTGGAAAGCATGCACCACTCTCCAACATGATGTCCTGGGCTGAGGTGCCAGGAGACATCCAATTCCAGGAAGGACTGGATCGGAGCCGCGGCTGTTCTGTTCACTTCCTCCTCATTTAAGGATGCTACATTCTCAGTACATTCTGAGAACCATGAGTGGAAAAGTAGGGAAAAGTGGTTCTGTTCAAATCCACCTGACGAATCATCCTGTGCTTGTCGCATCTCAAAGAGAGTGCAGATCCGTCCTCTCTGTACACCCCTCATCCGAGCTATCATGCCCAGAGAGTGTGCCCTGTCCCATCTACGAATGTTTGCAGAGAACTGAAGGCCATTCTAGATGTTTCGTGCTCCCTCTCAAGGCTATAAAATCTTTTGGACTCCGACTTGAGGTAGCACCAACTCTATCACATATTTTCCAGCCCCACCATGACTTTATGTCCCTTCTTATTGATGTCTGAATTAATGTCACAGCCCATTTTCGTTTCAGTTTTTTCCCATCTTATATGTTTTAGCCTTACTTCTGGGAGGATTATTTTAAAATACAATTTTTTGTGTTACTTTTCCTACTTTTGAAATCCTACAATGTCTTCTTATATCCTTTAGGGTAAACTCCCAGATCCTAAGCATGGCAAGTACAGCCCTTGTCCCCCTGACCACTTATTATTTCTCCTGCTTCACCTCTCATCAGTCTCTTGTGTCTTCTGGGGTTCCACCTTTGCCACAATCTGTGCACTTCCCCAAAGACACTATACCTTTCTTACCCTTAAGCATAGCATTCTCTTTGGTTGGAACACTCTCCCCTTATTTCATATCAGGTTCATCCCATTTTATTCTTTAAGACCAATTGCAAGTGTCACCTCCTTTAGAAAGTCTCCTGAAAGTCTCAGAAGTTATCTAGCAGAAAATAGGACTAAGAACAGAAGTGTCTTTGTTATTTAGCGATTGATACTCTTGAAAATCAGTGTGTTGCTTCCATCTGTCTTTCTCTCAGTCAGAACCTTTGAGAGCAGATGTTACCAATGACATAGATGTAGGATGTTTGTCCAGCATGCATCAGGCTGCACATAAAAGAGAAATGAACGTTCCTTGTTAAGCACCTTAATTTTCAGGGATTGAATTGTTATCATAGCAAAACCAAGCTATTCTAAATAGTACCACCTCCTCCTAAATGGAATGAGAAAGCTTCACTTTCAGCTCCTCAGTGTGTCTTCTTCGGACTCAATGATTTATTCCTCTGTCTTCTCATCTAGACTCTGGGTTTCCTGAGGAAAGGAATGACATTTTTCTCGGTGGCTTTCACTCCAATACAATGCTAGCACATACTAGGAACTCAAGAAATACTTACTGAGTTGAAGTGCATCTCACCCAACCCATAGACAGGACTGCCATTAATATATCATATTTCATAGGGATTCAGAAGTGTAAAATGATTCTGTCAAAGGTCACTTAATTCACTACACAACAAATATACTTCCACTCAACTCTAATGATTTGTGAGACTACCAAACATGAAGTTAGGCTTAATTAAAACTCTTCCCTCTCTCATCTTTATCAGTGAAGAGTCTACAGAAAATAGACATGGCGTCTTTTTGTGTGGGAATAATTAAGAATTTTTTTCAGTGAAAGAATGGCTTAGAAAGATGTGAGGGGGTTAACAACAAGGAATATTGTGGCACTCAGATACTAACCACAGGGAATAGGTAACCATCGTGTTTCAGGAGCCTAGTTGAGAGCTACAAGCTAAGGCCAGCAACCCAAATGAAGCTAGGGTCATAGCTAGAAGTATAGAGTCCAGAAGGAGTGTTAATTATAAATGTGTCACTCTGCTTCTGCTACTAGTGGGATCTTCTGCTTCTACACTGGCCAACCCCAAGGATGCCAAGTGCAACAGGGCCCAGATGACACCATCTTCAGAGCTTAGTCTTTTGGAAGGGAGGAGCAATCCTAAGGGAAGGGGAGGACAAAAAAATGACCAGCATATACCTCCAAATCAGCATTGGATGCTCCGTATCTGAGACTTGCTAAAACTCCCCCTACCAAGTGGGTTTCCAGTGAAGAGTATAAGGTGAGGTGACTTACTTCAGTTTGCATGGGCCTCTAAGTCATCCTTCAAGGCCAATCTTATCCAGCAGGTCCTCCAGGAAGCTTTCCCTGAAGCCTCAGGACAGAATAAATACTGTCCCTGAGTTCATTTGGCTTCTGAGGCCTTCCACTTCCACAACATCTCCCGAGCCATGTGGAATTACGTATTGTTGTATGTCTGTCTTTCTAGATTCTAGAGTCCTTTAAGGATGGGGACTTTATCTTACGCATTTTGTGTCAGCCACCTAGGATTGCCTACATTTACTTTACTGACAGATTTTTACACAAAAATGTACTTTTAAATTTATTTGTAAGTCCTCAAACTGCCAACTCTGTCTTGAATGGCACCCAGCGTGCGTGTGACCCAGGAAAAACTGAAAAACAATGGTTTAGGAACATAGTTTCCTCTGTGTTACATGGTGGATAAAATTGCATTTCTGGCTCATTGAGATAAAAAGAAAACTTCTCTAGTTATCTTACATACAAAGTCCACCAAAAAATGTATACATACATCGGGAAAAGAAAAGTAGTATAATGTTTTTTCAGTAGGTGGTGTTACCCTCTTGGGGGGACTCTAGAAGATGTTCTATGTCATAGAAAACTCCCTACACTGCTGGCCCTTAGAGAAGAAATCAAAAATGCATGTGCAGCAGTCTCAATGACCAAGGTGACCCAAGTGACAGTTCACCACACTAATAAATGTCTAGAAGATAATGGCCACCACTCTGAGCGCCCCTTGTAATTGTAGGGGTCAAAGTTAATTTGTATTAATGTCATGATATCTCAATAAATTTAGTATTAAAATATTTATGCTAGTTTTTCTTTTCCTGCAGTGTGTGTATATTTTTTGGTGGACTCTGTATTGCACCAGCCAGACATCTCAGCCTGAGCACTGAAAAACAGTGGCATGGGACAGGCACAACACTGCCTGTACTGATTGTGGGCACTTACAGCTTGTGGTCATTTGCCTGGTATGGATGATACGCTGGGGCCAGAGAGAGAACTCAGGCATTTGTTTCAGGTTTGCTTACGTACACGGTGTCTTACTATTTGAAGGCAGTGTGCTACAGGGCAAAGCCCCTAGGCTTTAGAATAGAACTAATATGAAGTTAGATCTTAGGGTTCCACTTTATGAGCTTGGGCTGATTCCTTAACCTGGTGATCTTGATGTCCCTTTTCTGTAATACTACATATGGGGCTGTTGTGAGATTTAAAATGAGCAGACTTGTAAAGTACGAGGATTAGTATAGGTACTTTCTAGGAACTTGCTCTGATTTTGTTCCTTTTTCTTCACCTTATGTTACCATATTTATGAACTGGAGATTAGGGCCAGTATTCCATCCTACACATGCTATACGGGAAACTTAGTTGTCTGAGTAGATAAATATATAACACCAAAGGGAAAGAATGAAATCTTTGGGATTTGATTCACTCAAAATAATATCTGAATTTTAAAACTATAGATAGATCATATCTAAATCCCCCTTGCTTTGATGTATAAAAGCAAGCAGAATCTTCAAATCTAGTATCCTGACAGGAAGCAGCGCCTGTCTTCTCTTGCAAACTTGCTGTGCTTTTTAATTCTTTACAGCCTCTCAATGGCCTTCTGGAGACTGCCCGTGACTCATTTTAACATGTCTCTGGCCTTAAAACCCCAAGCTCACTACGAGCATGCACCACACCGAGTGAGGCTGATGTGGAAGGCAGGTAGGAGACTTCTGAAGGAACATGAGCATGTGAAGTGACACCACCTCCATCCTCTGCCATCAGTGCTCGCTGAGTGTCAGAACACAGTCCCGTAGTAGACAATGCCATCTTGTGGTTCTTGTGAAAATCATTCCTTGGAAGATTCAGGAAGCTCACTGTAAAGTCTCATCACTAGTGTTCCTTCCTTTCATATTTTTTAAGGATTAAATTATCATCGCCTGCAGTCTCACCTAACAAAAATGGGAGCCAGATTATTGATGTAGCAGCAGGTCACGCTGGAAAGGCAAAATTGCACTACGTTGTCTTTGAGAATCTTTGGACATGGTGCCTTTGACAGAAAGAGAAAGACAGGCTGGTTCTGTGGCTTGACTTCCCCGGGAGGCAGTCACATTAAATTTTGTGATAACACGGCCAGGAATACTGATTCGTTTACCATCCTGTCATCCTACGTGTCAGCAGTTTGAGTTCTGAATCCCGTGCAGAAAGCCCTTATCCACACTTGTCCAAAAATGTTTCCTCTGGGTTCAAATCTGCACATAAAAGTTTCAGCAGCAGTTGCTATTTGGGCCAGTTTTGGAATTATATGAGTGCTGTGGGTTCATTTAGATTTCCTTAGAACATAATAACGGGAGGTTTTGGTTTGTAACCTTTCAGATATCAGGGACATTAAACCCAGAGCTCGTTTTGGGTGCCGCAGAGATTAACCCATATTCCCCTTTGAGCTGAGTAATGAGCTGATGTTCTGAATAGGTTTTGCAGTAATAATCTTTCTCTCTTCTGTTTATAAGTGACCAGAAACAGCATTTTGAAAATCCTGCAAGACAATATAGAGTACGCTTATACTAAATATACCTACTAATGTTTATTTGGTTCCTTATAATCCAACTCCAACAAAATCTACTATAAGTTATTCAATCAAATACAGATATTTTTGAGGGTCTCCTAAATCCTAGATACTCTGTGATGGGTTGAATATCCAGAAAGAAGTAAGATATGATTCCTGTTCTCAAGGATTTTATAGTGTAAAGGGAGGAACAGACAAATGAACAAGCAATTATGAATGCATATGTTTTGTAATGGAGAAATTAGGATTATATGAACAAATGAAACAGCATGGCAATCCAGTCCTAGGAATCATGGGAGACTTCCGGATTACAGTGACAAAGTAAAAGACGAGAAAGGCACAGTTAGGTAAAAAAAAAGTGAGGAATAATATTTTATCAAGAGATAAGCACATACAAATATCTAATACGGACAGAATTTTTATGTGTAGACTAAGAAGAACCTGTGTAAGGTTTCTAGTAGTAGCATACCTATGGCCTGTGTGCTGCAGCAGGCATTGATGGGTTGTTCATTATCATTGAGAACTCTAAAAGATTCTTCATCACTGCTTAGGCAAATAATGAGAGGTAACTGAATTCAGACAAAGAATAACTAACTGACGGAAATGGAGTAATCAGTCTTCGAATCTGTATCAGTAGGTGCGCCTATAATCCTGAGGGTAGAGGACATAGAAGAGTTAATCAAACTGAAGTAACCAACTGCCCTAGTATCTCTGGGACTATTCCAGCTCTAACGCAGAAATTCTTGTGTTTCAGGAAACCCCTCAGTGCCATACAAGCAGGGTACTTGGTCCCCATGATAGAGGTCGGGCTTTAGAAATATTACCATGGCCGCATTGTGGAGACTTCAGTAGAAATAGTATGACAGGAAGATCAGTTAGGAGGCTATTGAAGTAATATAGGGGAAGATAAGGGTGGCTGTAACCAAGATGGTGATGGTCGGGGCTGCTGGAGTAAGGTGAACAGTTTCAAAAATGGATGCTTACAATGGCAACTAGACAAAGGTTAGAATGAACATCTGTTATGTGGGAGAGAAGGGAGTGGTGAGAGAGAATAAAGCGTTTAGGATTCATAGATTACTTGTTTCATCAACTGAATGGGTAGAAGTACTATGCACTGTGAGGGGAAACTGAAAGAGGAATCATTTGGGGAATACCAAGAAGTCTGAGAGGGCTGTGGACTTTTCAGTAGACATACCCTGTAGATAGTTGGATAGCTTAGGTGAAAGGTTAAGGGTAATACTATAGTTTGATTGTGGTCTGTCCCCAAGGGTTCTTGTGTTCGAAGCTTGGTTTTCAATGTTGTATCTTTAAGAGGCAGTGGGACCTTTAAGATCCGGAGTGGAAGGTCTCTAGGGGAATTGGGGCCATCACCCTTGGAAGAGATTAACTAATTCTCACAGATCCAGTTAGTTCCCCATGAGAGGAGTGATTGTTAAAGAAGACTGGCCCCTCCTTACTCCCTTTGGCCTTCTCTCGGGTCATCTAATCCCTCTTACATATGATCCTACCACAGTGCTGTCCACCATGATGTGATCCAACCAGGGTGGGGCCCTCACCAGAACCAGACTCAGTCTGTTTGGATTTTCAGTCTGCAAAGTCAGAGTTAAATAAGCTCTTTTTCTTCACAACTTACCTATATTTTATTCTAACAACAAAAAATGAATGAGCAGAGCAATATAGGTGAGCATATAGATTTGGAAGTCTCCATTTGAATAATAACATGGGAATGGGTGAGGTCGCCAAGGTACTATGTGAACGGAGAGAAGACAGCTAACATCTGAAATTAGGATTCAGGCTGTGACAAAGTGGTGCCCAAAGGAAACTTCCAAACCAAAGAAAACCAGAAACACACAGTCTTGAAAACTAAAGGAAATTAAGTTTTCCAGGGAGAGGAAGTGATCAACATTATCAAATGATCTAGGAATATTTAGTAAAATACGGATTGAAAGTACACATTAGATCTAAATGCACAGAACTTACTGGTAATATGTAATAGTTTCAGGAGACAACAAGAGTAGAATAGAATTCACAGTGTATTAGTGATAGGGATTGTGAGTAAAAGACAAGTTCTTTTGAACTGCTAGTGGGATAGTTCTCTTAAAATGGGGTAGTTGTTTTAAAATGCTTGATTGAGATGAAGTGGAGAGAAGAACGTGGTAGCTGGACGATGACTAGAGATCAAGGAAGATCTTTTCCAAGACAAGTGTTTCACTCCTTAAATAAGGTGAGTCTGCATGCTGTGTTTGAGGTCATGCTGACAGTGTTGTGAGTTCTGGGCCTCAGTTCAGGGCTCAGGCAGTACTGAGTGTAGACTGACATATCCTGTTTGAGAATTTCTGGTGTCTCTTCTTAGAGACTTGGACCAATGGCAACACTTTAACCATCTTAAACTGGTACAATAACCTCAGTAGCCTCCCACTGACTTCTCTTCTGCTAATATTTCCACTTTAAAAACTATACACAGCAGCCTATGACCCTTTAAAAATGTAACCTGTAAGACAATCACTAATATAACTACACAAAAATACACTAAAAATACTTCTAAGAGTTCTAAAAACTGTTCAATAACCTATAGGAGGCTGTGAAAGAGAAACATAGGTGTAAGAAACAGAGGAAACAAATGAAAAATCTTAACAAAACGGGAGACTTAAGCTCTAACATATGAATAATGACCTTAAATGTAAGTGTATAAATACCTTAATTAAAAGGTGGAGACTGGTATAAACTCTTCTTAGATTTAACACCAAAAGCTTGATACATAAATGTTGATATACTTGACCCTATTAGAATTAAAAACTTTTGTTCTATGAAAGACTGAATGAAGAAGATTAAAAGACAAGGTATGGAGTATGAAAAATATTTGTAAACCACATTATCTGTCAAATAATTTGTATCTGAAATATGTGGAAAACCTCTCAAAACTCAATAGTTATTTTCTAAAAGTCCAAGTAGAAAATGGGCAAAGTACATGAATAGACATTAATTGGCATGACTTACAGAAGGCCTTTAGGCCCAGAATATGTTTGACATCATTAGCTATTAAGGAAATGAAACCACAGTGAGTTATTACTAAAGCCTATGAACATGACTAAAACTTAACGTGGTGGCAACACCAGATGCTGGGGGCAATTTGGAGAAATTAAAGCACTCAAAAATTACTGGCGAGAATCTAAAGTGGTGTGTATAACCATGCTGCAAAACAATTTTGCAGTTCTTTATAAAATTAAGCCTTCCATTCTTGTATGACCCAGAAATTACAGTCCTGGGTATTTATCCCAGAGAAATGAGAGCTTGTGTTCATACAAAGATCTGTACATAAATACTCATAGCAGTTTTATTTGTAATATCCAAAGATTAGAAACAGCTCAGATTCCTTCAGTGGCTGAATGGTTAAAGTGGAGGGTGGCCGCATGACACTACATTATTTAGCAATAAAAAAGAAGGAACAGGTACACACTATGGTATGAATGACTCTCCAGAGAATTATACTGATGAAACAGACAATATCCAAAATTATGGACCCTGTGATTCCATTTATAAAACATTTTTACAGTGAAAAATTACATTTATAAACAGATCAATGGTTGCAGAGAAAAGAAGCAAGAAAGAAATGGGTGTAACTACACGAGGCAGTTATGAAGGATCCTTGTGGTGGTGGAGCCTCTTGTCTGGGTCAGTATATACACCAGCATATACACATGATCAAGTTGCTTCAAACTTGAGCCAGACTGGGGTATAACATTTGCGATGGACTTCCTGATAAAGGGCCATTACCTAGAATATACAAAGAATTCGTAATACTCAACAATAGGAAAACAATCAAACCAATTAAAAAATGGGCAAAAGATTAATGGACATCTCACCAAAGAAGATATACACATGGCATATGAAAAGATGCTCACTGTCATATGTCATTAGGGAAGTGAAAATTAGAACAACAATGAGGTATCACTGCACAAGGCTATTAGAATGGCCAAAATCCAAGAAAAATGACAACACCAAATGCTAGTGACCATCTGCTGGTGGGAATGCAACATGGTACAGCCACTTAAAAGACAGTTTAGAGGGCTTTTTCCAAAGCTAATCACACTCTGCAGGAAGATTCAACAGTTGTACTCCTTAGTATTTACCCAAAGGAGGCAAAATTTACATCCATACAAAAAGCTACAAGTAGGTGTTTATAGCAGCTTTGTTCATATCTTCCCCAAACCAGAAGCAGCCAGACTGCTGTTTAGTGGGTGCGTGGATAAGCACACCAGGTATGTCCAGACCATGGAATATTATTCAGCGCAAAAAGAAATGAGCTATCAAGTCATGAAAAGACATGCAAGACTCTTAAATGCATATTACTAAGTGCAAGAAGTGAACTTAAAAAGGTACCTATGGCTCAACTACATGACATTTTGGAAAAAACAGAACTGTAGACCAAGATGATTGGGTGGTTGTTAGGAGCTGGGGGAAGGGAGGGATGAATTGGTGGAGCACAGAAGATTTTTAGAGCAGTTAAACTATTTTGTATGCTACCCTAATGGTGGACACATGTCATAATACATTTTAAAAATCCATGAGATGTGCATCAGGAAGTCATGCTGGTGTTACTGTAGACTTTAGGTGATGACGACGTGTCAATGTAGGTGGATGGTACAACACATGTATTACTGTGGTATAGAATGCTGGTAGTGGTACAGCCTGCCTGTCAGAAGCAGGAGGAATAAGCAAACCATATTTTCTGTTCAATTTTTCTTTGAACCAAATAACAAAATATAGTTTATAAAATTTATATAGAGTAAGGCACACAACTACAAATAAAACCAGTGGAATCTGAATAAGTTTGATAGATTTTATCAATGTCCATACTCTGTGGCATGGTATTGTACTGTGGTTTTGCAAGATGTCATCATGAGGGGACTCTGGATAAAGGTTAATAGGATCTATCTCTTTTATTTCTTATGACTGCTTAGGAATCTTCATTTACCTCAAAATAAGAGTTGAATTAAATGTGTAAACTAGATCTGCATTCTACCTAAAAGCACTCAACTTCTCACCCTCCTTAGAATGAAAGTGGAACTTGTTTCTTGCGTAATCTGTCCTTTTCGTGTGTTACACTGCTTCCCTCTCTAAGTCTTTACATACACTCTTTGTGACAGGACTATTCTCCGGGCCACTTGTATAGATGTCTCAGTCTTGTCTGTAAGTTCAAATGTCACTGTCTCAGATAGTGCATTCCTGATCATTGCATTTAAAATGATTTGCCTAGTTACTGTACCACATTATCTTTTTGACCTTATTTATTCTAGTCATTACCGAAAACTGTCTACATTTTTATTTGCTTTTCCTCCTTATGTACCTACCTCTGCAGAATGCATGTTCCATGACTACGGGGATGTTTGTCTGTCTTGTTTCTTCCTATGCCAGAACCCTGGTCAGCATTGATTCCTACTAAGTGCTCAACATTTACTACATGAATGAGCTTTAAATGATGAACATCTCAAACAAAATGTTGAGGAGAAATTCAGAAAAGGAAAAGAACTATAAATTGGTGCCTTGGCAATAAAGCTCCTTAAATTCCACTTTCACAGACAAATAATAGAAAAGCTAGATTGCTTAGTGGGAATGAAAATCAATTTCCTATTGTTTCTGAACATATGTAGAGGTGAGTCTGCAAAGCAATTAGCCACAGGTCCCCACTCCTATGACAGTTTTCCTAAATCCTGTGCTCGCAGCCCAGGATGAAGCCAGGTGTTTTCAGGGCATGTGATTTCTGTGTTTCCAAGATCAAGATCGAAGGCCAGGAAGAGTTACAAAATACGTGCTTTTGGTACAGGGTGGTAGGACGTTCTCTTCTGGCTTGTTGTTAGATCCATTGTCTGGCTGCTGCTAGTCTGCAGTCTTGTCTTGTTTCGGAGGGGACACCCCTGTCCTTTAAGATGCAAGGCTCTGAGCGGGTCCTCCTAAGGAGAAAGGAACAGAGGGTATGTATATTTGCTCCCTGTGAGCAAAACTGCATGTGAGTGCTGCGCAAGTGACCAGCTAAACTGTTTCAGGGTTAGAACAGGGGGACAAGGGTTAGGCATTAAGACAAAGAGTAGATACGTCTGATACACGCCATCCTATCTGTGGTGTTCTACCAATGGCTCATTTAATTTCATGATGAAACAATTTATGAAATACACAGATGCACGGATTCATTTTTGTCCTTAACAGGACAATTATTTTACATAGCAAACAGTGTCTTAATTTTTCGACAATTAAAAAATTCAAGCCTCCTCACCCTTTGGACTGTCCCTAGAGAAAACAGCAGGAAGGGCCAGCAGTGGGTCAGCTGCTTGTCTCTCCTAACCATCCATCAGTCTCTCAACTCGAGTTCACTGATTCTTTAGCTTTTAACATCTCCCTGACCGCCAGGAGTTTTTACAATTCACCCCTTCCCAGCACACTCACATACTTCCTTCCATTTGCAGGAAATTGCATGGATGAGGGATCCTCACACTTGTTCATCTCTAATGCTAACCGAAGTCGCAGTCTTCCTGGAAACACTATGACAAGGCAGCGGGAGTCTAAACAAACCGATCCTGAGTCTTGAAGTAATACCCAATATGACATCTCCATTAAGTCTTGGGAGAAGAAACAGTTTTCTTCCAACAGCATTGGAATTAACAAAACCTACTTACTCCTGGAAAACAAGTGCTGAGAAACGTACTAAACCACTGAGCTTGACAAGTTTGACTCTTAAAACTGGATTCACTTGAACCTTCTGCAACATAGACAACAGCTAGAAGGGATAAACGAATAGCCATCAAACTCTGTCTCTTGTCATCAGTTTCACATTGTATTATTTCTTTCCTAGTTCAATTCAACAGCCATCTCTATAAGCAATCTTCCCTTATTATCATAAATCCACTTACAGCCAGTTTGCTTGAACCCTGATTGACATGCAGCGATACTGCATTATACAGGTCTACAGTCCTCAGTCCCTTAATGACAGCGGAGGCTTTTTACTTGCCTGATCCTCCCACTGTACATTATTCTCTGAGGGAGGGCTTGTATTACATTAAATTTTTAAAGTTTATACTGTCTGGTGTTCAAGAGGAGCTCATACGGACTGATACAGAAGCAGTGGTGCTTGCCCACTGGGGCCTATAAAGTTGTGTGGGAAATTTTTAGAAAATGCCAGTGCTGAGGCTCTGCCATCTGAGGTGGGATCTAATTGGGCGAGGGTGATCAAGTGGGGGGGTTATTGTTTTTACAGCTTCCAGGCACTTCTTGTTTGCAGGAAGGTTTGAAACTATTTGGTAGGGGCAGATTTGAAAGCATATTTCTTTACCTACTAATTATAATATCCTCACCGAGTTTCCTCATATTAAACAATAAGATTTAATAATACACTTCCTTGGATTGTTATTCTTTGGATAACAGGCATAACGGTTCAGCAGGCCTTAGTCAGTGTGCACACTTCTAGCACAGTATGGTATCTGGTTCAAAGTACACTTTAAATGTTACTCCTTTCCCTACCTTCCCTTCCGTCTATTGCTATGTTCTGCCCTGATCTCTACCCTTGTACGTTTGGTCTTTGGTATTTATTAACTTAATGTCTCTCAAGGAGCCTGTGATTGTCAAAATGACTAGATTAAGAGACACCAGCAGATTGGTAAAGCACACTTCTGGGTGTATCCGGGCAGGCCGTGGAGGTGTGGCCTTGGGGTCTATATTTGGTCCCTGGTCTTTTCCTCTCAGGCACTTTTCCTCTGCTCTGCTTCCTGGCCACCACGAACTGGGTAGCTTTGCATCAGGATGTCCTGGGAGTTTGATAGGAAAGCATAATCTAACCCTTCATCCCAGACCTACTAAATCAGAATCTGCATGTAAATAACATGGCCATGTGAATTGGTATCTTAGAAGCATGAGAGGGACTCTTGTAGTGTGATAAAATGATGGCTGACGATGGAAAATACCTAGCCAGCTAGATCGTTTTGTCACTGAGCTCCACCCATGCTCAACCTGGACTGCAAAATCAGGCAGTTATTAGAACCACAATTTTGCACTGTCGGACCCAACTCCGAGTTGGAGGTAGCTCTCCTCCAGTCCTGTTAGTATGAGCACACAGGACCCTATTACAGTCAGGAGCTATTCCTTGAACTCCATCAACTTTTGTCCATGACCTTGATTTCCCATCTGACCCTGACCACCTGGCCTTTGGATTCTTTGCTCGGCCCTTTTAAGGATCCACGTTCTTTCTTGTTTCTCTTCCTCTTTTTTTTTTTTTTTTTTTTGAGACAGGGTTTCAATGAGGCTGTGCAGTACAGGCTCACCATGTATAGCTCAGACTGGCCTCTGGCTGTGGTGACCTCCTGTCTGGGGTGTGCACCACCACACCCAGCCCCTTTTTTATTTTCCAGTAGCCTTTTGTAATAGCTGCCTTTTTGTAACAGCCTTTCTGTTTCTGGCCTTTCTCCCTGTGTATGTTTTCATTGTGACCAAATTGGTTAGCTGAAAGACACTCTGCTATGCAAGCCACAATTACTTGGCAGTAAAACTCAATAAAAGCTGCATCTGACATGACATCAATAGATCATTCACTCAGCAGTAGCTAAAGAGAATCTTCCAAGCTGCCCTCACTTGTTTTTCTGCAAATGTGGTATTTTGGTTTATTTTAGTGCATTTTGTTTGGCATCTTCAATTATATATATATTTTTAGCCCCATCATTTCATAAGCAAACTGACTTCGCTGGTAATTAAATTCTCCCCACGACAGCACCTTCACCACTTATTTTCATTTTACTATAAGGCGCCTGTGGATTATTAAGCTAGTGACAGCTCTCACCACCCACATACCTTCAGTACATTCAGGAAAAGGTGTCACAATCTAGTGTGTGCCCAGGTGATCCGATTATACATTTGGAGGCCCATACGCTGTTTATGTATGTAAGCTAACTCAATTAAGTTTTTTTTTATTTATTTTAGAGGACCCTGAATTAATTTGGGGGGCTGTGAATACAAGATATATATCTTAATTGGCTCTATCCTAGTAATATAAAGTTCTATTAATATAAAGTTTTCCATTGGATTAAAACATACTCTTATGGATATCATTTTAGAGTATAAATAATATTTTATGTTCCTCAAAGCCTATTTAAGAAAGGTTTTTAACTAGTTGGGCATGGTGACACACTCCTGTAATCCCAGCACTGGGAAGGCCGAGGCTGGAGGTCGCCATGAGTTTGAGGCAAGCCTGGGCTACATAGTGAGCTCAAGGCCAGCCTAAACTGCATAGTGAGACCCTGTCTCCAACACACACACACACACACACACACACACACACACACACACACACAGAGCGAGAGAGAAAAAGAGAAGGTTTTAACTAGAACAAATAATGGCCTATGAGACCAGCAAATTCAGGAAAAGGGTAGTCTATGCCCTCTCACGTTTGTAAATTCAGCTGAGGTAGGGTTGGCTTGACCCATCCTGTTTGACGAATTAACTGCCACCTTTTTGATTGCGCCTGTTCTTCACTGCACAAGCACTCCCATATCACCAGTTGGACTAGTCCTTCTTTGGCCCCTAATATAGTAGTTCTCCAACTGCTAGTTGTAATCCTTTGCTGAGTCATAAAAACTATTTAGTGAGTTTCATACAGTATTTAAAAAATAGATCATAGTGCCACACAGGCAGAGAGGATAAGTATTACTTTGTGAAGTTTTTATTTTAGCGATATGTGTGCATAATTATACAGTAATGAAAATTTTGTTGCTTTTTGTGAGTTGCAGTGGAAAACAAGTTTGAAATACATGAATGGATGTAATATGAATTCCTTCCTCAAATGATTCTGTGATAGAAAGATCGAAGCTCTCTGCCTCTGAAGAAGGCAGAGTTTTTAGGCTGCTACTAAGCTGATCGCCATCTCCAGGACAAGGGGCTCCATCTGGATCCTGCAGTTGAGAGTATTTGGGATAATGATGTTATCAAAAGGTGCAGTTCTTATAGTGTGAACGCAAGATGAGAAGCTTCCGCATCACTGGGAAGTCGTCAGGGATGCAGTTTCTCAGGTCCCACAGAATTACTGAATGAAACTGGGGATGAGATCTTTGTTATTTTCTATTGTTAACTTGAATGGATTAAGAGATTTGGGGAGAGGCGGCTGAGTTGTGAGGACATTAACCTCATCATTGGCTTCCACTATCAATGAGTTCACAGCTGAATGCGGCCTACCTGGAGGAAGTAGGTCATGGGAAGGTGACCTTGAGAATTGTACCTGGTTCCTGGTCCTCTGTCTCCTGCACTCTTTCCACGTGGTCCATTTCTTGGCTGCCAGTGAAGTGAGCAGCTTTGTGCCACACGCCCTTCGCCACATTGTACCTGTCTTGGAGCCAGCAGATCATAGACTGAAATCTATAAACTGGAACCAAGTAAACTATTTCCTTCTTTAAGTTTCAGGGTCAGGAATTTTGTCCTAGAAATGGGAAAGCTGACCGATAACGGGGTCAACCATCCTGTGTTTTTACAGACCTCCCGACAATTCCGATACAGGCTGGTATTTCACAACACTGCCCTATCCTTTTGCCTCTTTGGGTAAGAATAAGTTATTCCTGGGTATGTGATTCTATTTGGTGGCATTGTAAATACAATTATTTTCAGTTTTTGAATCATACATTGTTAAGTGTAGAAAGGTAACTAAATTTTGTGTGTTTCTTTTGTATCCTACAACATTGTTTTATTTATTAGTTCTAACAGATTGTGTGTGTGGTATGTGTGGGTGTGTGTGATGTGATCTTGGAGGTTTCTATGTATGTAATCAGACCATCTCTACATAGGTATTGTTACTTTTTCCTTTTCAGTTTGGATGTGTTTATTTCTTTTTATTGCCCAGTTGCTCCATCTAGGACTTGCTAGAAATTGTAAAGGGTGAAATCCTTGAGCCAGGCATGGTGGCACACACATATAATCCCAGCACTCAGGAGGCTGAGGCAGGAGGATTGCCGAGGCCATCCTGGACTACATAATGAGTTCGAGACCAGCCTGAACTATATAATAAGACCTTGTCTCCCCCTCGCCCCCCAAAAAAAGAAAAGCAGAAAACAAAAACGTTAAATCCTTGTCTCATTTTGGATCTTAGGGAAAAACACTTAATTTTTCACCATTAAGCATACTGTTATCTGTGATATTTTTACTTATGACCTTTGTTACCTTGAGGTAGCTTCCTTGTATTCCTACTATCAGGTGTTCCGTCTAGGTATTTGATACATTTTAAATAGATGGTTGTATAGGATGAGAGATAGTTCCAATCTTCTAGATACTGATATCCAGTTTTCCCAGCACCATTTGTTAAAGAGATTGTCTTATTTCCAAAATATATTTTCACCCCTTTCAGAAGAATCAGATGATTGTAGTTATGTGGATTTGTTTTGGTGTCCTCCTTTCTATTTCACTAGTTTTTGCGCCTATTTTTATGTCAGTAGCATGCCATTGTTAATAATACGACTTTGTAGTGTATTCTGAAGTAGGGTATTATGACCTCCCGCACTGCTCAGAAGTGCTCAGGATTGCTTTGGTCATTCTGGGTCACTGGTGCTTCCATATACATTGTAGGACTGTTTTTCCAGGTTCTCTCAAGAATGTCGTTGCTATTTACTGACTACTGCACTGAATCTGTAGGTTGCTAACAGTAATATCGCTATTTTAACATATTAATACCACTGATCCATGAACGAGGGAGTCTTCCCATCTCATAGTGCTTTCTTCAGTTTCTTTCTTCAGTATGCTGTAATTTTCACTGTAGCAGTCTTTTACTTCCTTGGTTAGGCTAATTCCTCAGTTTTTTGTGTGGAAACTAGTGAAAATGGAATTTCTTTCCTGATTTTTTCTCAGTTGATGCATTGTGAGTTTATAGAAAAGCTATTGATTTTTGTATGTTGATGTTGTATCCTTTTGCTTTGCTGCATTTATTAGAACTAAAGGCCTTCTGGTGGACTTTTTAGGATTGTCTAAATTAAGGATCATATCACCTGCAAATAGGACTAATTTCACTTCTTCTTTTCCTGTTTGCGTGTCTTCTTTTTTCTTTCTCTTGTGTAATTGCTCTGGCCAAAATTTCCAAAATACATTGAACAGAAATGTGAGAGCATACACCTTGACTTTAGACCCCATCTAGTATGATGTTGGCGGAGGATTTGTCATATATATCCTTTATTATACTGAGATAATATCCTTCTATACCTAGTTGCTTTGAGACTTTTAATAATGAACCAATGTGGAGTTTTGTCCGAGGGTTTTTCTACATCCATTGAGATGATTATGTGATTTTTGTCCTTGATTCTTTTTATCTGGTGTGTTACATTTATTGATTTACATATTGATATACGTATTTTCGTATTTGCATACCTGGAATGAAACCAACTTGGTCGTTGTATATGACCTTTGTAATGTGTTGATGAATTCTGTTCATAAGCATTTTATTAGGGATTTTTGCATTTATGTTCATTAAGACTGTTAATCTATAGTTTAGAGTTAGTATCCAGTTTTGTTTTCGGGGTGATACTGGCTTCACAGAATAAATTTGGAAATGTCCTGCCCTTTCTATTTCATGGAATAGTTTGAGGAACATTGCTCTTCTTCTTTAAAGGGCTGATAAGATTCAGCAGTGAATTAGTCTGGCTTGGAATTTTTCTTTGATGGGAGACATTTTATTAATGTCTCAGTCTTATTACTTGTTATTGATATGTGTAGGTTTTATTTTTTTAACAACCTCTTGATTCAGTTTTGATAGATTGTGTGTGTCTAGAAAGTATTCATTTCTTTGAGATTTTCTAATATTAGAAAATTTTTAAAAAAATAGTTCTAATGATCTCTGGATTTCAGAGGTATCTGTTGTAATAACCCATTTTTCATTACTAATTTTATTAATTTGGACATTCTCTATTTCTTTTGGTTAGTTTGGCTAAGTGTTTACCAATCTTGTTTATCTTTTCAAAGTACCAACTCTTTTTTTCCATTGATCTTTTGTAGTGCTCTTTTATTCTCTGTTTTCATAAATTTCAGTTATGATCTCTATTATTTCTTTTTACCTGTTAATTTTGAGTTTGGTTTATTCTTGTTTTCCTAAGATCTTGAGATGCATCACTAGGTTATTTATTGAGATCTCCCAGAACTGCTTTCATTGTATCCCACAGATTCAGATACATTGTGCTCCCATTTTCATTTGATTCTAGTGTTTTTTGTAAATTCCCCCTTAATTTCTTCAGTGACCCACTGATCATTCAAATGTATTACTCGATCTACAAGTGCTTGTATAGTTTGTGTGGGTTTTCTAGTTTTATTCCATTGTAATCTGCTAAAATGTATACAGTTATTTTAGATTTTTGGTATCAGTTAAGAATTGTTTTATGGCCTAAAGTATGATCTATTTTAGAGAAAATTTCATGAGCTTCTGAAAAGAAGATACATTCTGTAGTTTGTTAAATGAAATATGCTGTAGCTATCTGTGGAGTCCATTTGGCCTATAGTGTAGTTTGACTCTGATATTTTCCACTGATTTATATTTTATTTTTTGTCCTGATAACCCATCTGTTTGTGAGAGTAGGGTATTTAAGCCACCCACTATAATTGTATTTGGGACTAGTTGTCCTTTTAGGTTGATAGTATGTGTTTTATGAAGTTGGGTGAATAGGTATTCAGTGACTACATGGCTGTGTTCATTATATCTTCTTGGTGAATTTTCCCCTTTACCAGTATTTAGTGATTTTTTTTTTTTCTTGTCTCTTCTGACTAATTTGGACTTGAAGCCTGCTTTCTTGAATATAAGCAAAATAGCTATTTCTACTTGCTTTCAGAGTCCATCTCCGTGGAATATCATTTCCTATCCTTTCACAGTCAGTCTGTGCATTTTTTTGCTGGTAAGCTGTGTGTCACTAACAGGCAGTATATACCTTGTTGTGTTTTATAACCCAGTCCACCAGCTTGTGTCTTTTAATTGGAGAACTAAATTGGAGAACCTAGGGTTATTATTGAAAGGTATGCACTAATTCCTGTCATTTTGTTATTTTTCTAAAGTTTGATTCCTTTCTTATATTCATTTGCTTGTCTTTTTCTCTTATGTATGTAGTGTTCCTTGGAGTATCTTCCTGTAATGCCAGCTTGATGATCATGGGTTTCTTTAGTTCCTGCTTATCTTGGAATTTCTTTATGTCTCCTTGGCTTCTGAAGACAGTTTTGCTGCTATAGTAACCAATGTCAGTTATTTTCCTTCAGAATTTGAAATGCATGATTCCATGCCTTCTTGGACCTTATAGCTTCTGCTGAGAAGTCGGCTGTTTTTCAGATAGGCTTGCTTTTATGCATGACTTAATGGTTTTCTCTTGCAGTTTTCAATATTCTTTCTTTGCTCTGTACTGTTGGGGTTTTCATTATAACATGATGTGGTCATATTATTTCTGGTCGTGTCTATTTGGTTTTCTAACTGCCTCCTACTTGGATGTCCATATCTTTCTTAAGATTTGGAAATTGTTTTCCTATTATTTCACAGATTCTATTTTCTATGACTTTAATCTATGTCTCAGAGTCCTCTTGTATTTTGTTGTTCTTTTAATCATCTCCCTGAAGTGCTGCATGTCTTGTTTTCCATAATTTTTTCTTTATTGCTGTATGAATATGGTAATTGCTCCATCTTTACTTCGAGCCCTGGAATTCTGTCTTCTCCTTGACCTAGTCTATTGGTGAGATTTTCAACCAAGATTTTTATTTGGCATATTAAGCTTTCATTCCCCATATTTCTGTTCAGTTTTTTTTCAGAGTCTCCTTTATTAAAATATTTCTCATATCCTGCATTGTTTTCCTTATTTCATTGAGTTGTTTATTTATATCCTCTTTGAGGTCTTTTATCATTTTTATAATCATTCCTTTGAATTCTTTATGTAGTATTTTATCCACTTTGATTTTATTGGGATTGATTATTATAGAGGTATTAACTTTTAGAGGAATCATGTTGCCTTGCTTTTTCATATTTCTTAAATTTCTACACTGGGATTTGTCCATCTCTTGGGATGGGATGGGATTCTATTATTCTTTTTTGTATGAAGACTTTCATAATAGGCATGTTTCTCTTGGCTGTGTGCCTTGGGGAATCAGTCTACTGTGTACTATTGAGTTTAATTCTTTTTTTTTTTTTAACCAAGAACATGTATTGGTACATTGTATAAATAGTGATCACATTCATCACAGTTACTTTGATTTTAAGTGAATTCTGTTGTATATTTTCCCTCTGGCATCTTTGTGATTAGTGAGAATAGACATAATGCGCAGTGTGTCAGAGGCTAAATGGCTCACTTTCTCTGTAGACCTTGCAAGAGTCCCTCCGATAATTGAGTCAGGCGTGCTTTAAACAACAGGGCACATGGCATATAACCTCTATGGGTATTTCTCTCATTTTGTCAGCACAGTGAGGTGTGAAAGGCTAAGTGTGTGACCAACTCTGCGGTCCTTTGTTGGTGTGGTGTTTACAAAAGTTGTGTTGTTTCTCTCTGCTATTTGCTATGGGGTTAAATGTCCAAAAACAATACTTTAATCTCCCTCTAGTCATGCTATTTCCAGACAAGTTCACTGGGTGGGTGTTTTATTACTGGCGTACTATTTAGGTTTAAGTGCCCACTAAGATTTGAGTGGGACTCAGTTGTAGCTGAAATCAGGTGCAGTTTCTTTCAACTCGGTTTGGAATGTGGCTTGGTTGCACAGCACCCACCTAGCATTTTTGTAATACTGGGCTCAATCCCCATTACTACTTCTCAGGGAGAAGACAACAAGCAACAGTTGCGATCTTTACATATAGACAAAGCTGATGAACAAGACAGGAAAAAAGAAAATAAACAAAATCCAAAACAAGCCAAAAATGCCCACAACACCCTTAATCATAAGAGAAAGGGGCATGGATAATATACAATGCACTAAAATGTTGAAGGTTAATAAAACAAAATGCAACAAAACAAACATTAAAAAAGCAGTAGCAAAAATGATATTAAAAACTGGGCGAGAAAGAGAAAAAGAAAATAGAAAAATGCAAAGAAGAGGGAAAATTGGAAAGAATATAAATAAAGGAGAAGGATAAAATCCAATTAGAGGAAAAATAGAACCATAAAGTAATTGAAGTCACAGTTTGGTACTTGACTGCTTTGAATACCTCAAATTTGGTACTTGGTGTATTTTAATGCAAATATTTCGTCCAGGTACTCAACATTTGTTTGGTATTTTATGCACAAGCTAGAAGTTGTCAGTGTTAATTGCCTCATGATTCACTGTCCTTTCCAGCTCAAACAATTTGTTTGGTATTCATAATTTTGAGTACTTGTCTCGCCTCCCACAACCAATTAGTAACTAGTGCCAAGGTACCATGTAAATATAAGGAAATATAATTAGAAATAAATGAATAGAAAAAAGGTGTCAATGATTGAAAATAGTGAAATACAGAAGGAAAGAGGTGAGAAAAAGAACAGAATTAAAACAAAAAACAGAAACTAAAGACTAGAAAGAAAGTCTTCCTAAGTAATTTGATTTGGAGAAGCAGAATCTGCCAGGTATGTGGTAGATCATAAGAAGGAAATCTATTTGTTTTTTCCCATTTTGTGCAAAGTGGTTAGGACAGTTTTCTGGCTGTGGCATAACCTTGGCATATTGTTTCTCTCTGGGAAAAATGAGAGAGGTGGTTGTGCCTGGAATGTAGTTCCTGGCTTTTATGTGTGCACCCAGAGGGCAGTCAATTGAATGGCAATCAGGAGCCCTTGTAACCAACCCAGACTCAGGGGTGTCTGCAGCATGCAGAACAGGTGCACTTTCATTCCACCTCTACTGTCAGTGTGACCATCAGTATGGCAAATGACCAAGTGTGTTCCAGGAGTCCTTTTCATTCATCTGGGCTTGGTGGCCTTGCACAGAGGTGGCATTCAGCCCCCCCAAGGTTCTTGGTCTGCATGTCCAGGGGAAGAGGCTGTGTTCAGACTGCAGCCCCCACCCCCTCAGCATCCACACCTTGGCAACTTGTTGGCTGCCCCACAACCCAGATATGTCCACATGGTACACCTGGGAACAGGGGCAATGACCAAGCCTCAGCATGGCAGGGCTCCTTGAGATATCTCAGAGAATAGAGGGAAACTTTGTGCAACTAGATTCTGCCTTGGAAAAGTGGCTACAAGGACAGAGCTCCCTATCATCACCCCTCTCAGATACATACTGTTGTCAAGCCTGCTGCCTTCCCTTCTAGTTACCAAGGGCACGGCCTCCTGCAGTTTCCACTGTCATTGCTGTTGTAGCCACTTCCGCTGATTCAGCTTTCTGGTGGGCTTCGAGTCTATATTACCTTCAGCCAAGACTACATCTCATGGATTCTGCTGCCCTGTCAGTGCAGCAGTGTCAGAACAGAAGTTGGAGTAATGCAGCTCAGGAATGCTGGCAGCCTCTAGAAGATGCAAGGTGCAAGGAACAAACTTTCCTCTGGAACCTCCGGAAGTAACTAGTCCTGCTCACACCTTGATTTTAACTAGATAAGATTTATTTTGAACTTCTGACCTCTAGGACTGTAAGACAGTGAAGGTATGTTTCTTAAACTACTCAGTTTGTAGTGATTAGTTATAGTTGTATCTACATATAACTAATATAGCAGAAACTAATGCAATTCTGATTTTACTTCTGTTGTCTTTTCTTACTGGCTTCTCTGAAAGTTCTCAATTTTTCTTTAGCTTCCTGAATTTTTGTTTTGACGTGTAAGTTAGGATGTTGTTTCATTTATCAGACTCGAGATTCACTGGGCTTCCTAACTGGTATATGTGATCATTTCTGGGAAATTCTCAACCACTGCCTTGTCTAATGTCATCTCTTCTCCACTGTCTCTAATATCTCCTCCTAGAAACCCCAGGATATTTGAAGGTCTTTTTCACTCTCTCTTCCATGTTTCTTAACCTGTCTTTCATTTTTTATGTCTCTGTTTGTATATATGCTCTAGCCACTGTATTTTCTCAAATCTGTATTCCTTATCCTTGTTCAGTTGTGTCCAATCTTCTGTTCTTTCCACCCATTGGCGTTTTAATGAAAATTACTGTATTTCACATTTCTGAAAGTTTTGTTTAATCCAGCTTCAAAATATATGTAGTCAGTTTTGATAATCTCTTGTTCTCTCATCATACATTCAATAAACTCTATTTCTAGAAACATAAAACATACTGCTCTTATATTCTGTGTTCAGTCATTCTGTTCTCTATAGTTATTATGGATCTGACGATGTCCTGATGCTTGCTCATAGTGCTTTATGAGTTTTGGAGCTCTTGTGCCTTGAAAATTTTATCTACAGGTTAATAGAAATTCTTTAGGCATCTATGTGTAAAGTGTTTCCTCCAGAAAGAATTTGCATTTGCTTTTCCTAAGCGCCTTGGAGAAAGGCTAAACTAAATTTTAGTGTTAGTTCAAGCCCCAGACCTCTGTGTTTCATTTGCGATTAGAGATTTTAATGGGAGGTTTTAAATCTTCTCTCTGCTCTGTCCAGGGTATACTCCGAGACCCATCACTGCTGTCTCCTTCTGCATGGTAGATTTTTTGTTTCTAGGTCACCTACTGAACATGTAACATTTTAAATGACATGTGGATAGAGGCAATGTTCCAATCAGACTTCCCAAACTGCTTAGGCCCAAGGCTTTACCTCTGTGATCAGTCCATTAAAACCCAGAACCTAATCCTCCAGGGACTGGCAGATACCTCTGAGGCAAAACAGATCCTTGTACAGTACTTGTTTACCAGTTACTGGGTCTCCAGTTCTTGTCGTTTCTTACCTCTGAGTGTTCATTGTCTTCCAGGCACTTCATGTATACGTTAAGAAATATGTCATCTTTATTTTATGCAGCTTCTTTAGTGTGAGGTCTCTGAAAGTCCAATACAGATTTTTTTGTAAAGCTGCTTATATTTGTTAACTGAAATATGCCAGTATTTAGTGCATTCAACCTGCAAACAATTGGTAGCTTGTAGATTCTGTGGGTCAGGAAGCTGAAGCTTGTCTTTCACAAGGCTGCAAAGTGCGACAGTTCAGGTGTCAGTCAATTAAAGGCTCAACTGGGGAAGGATCTTCTTCTCAGCTGATTCATGTCACCTCTTGCCTGGTTAGGGCATATTTACTTCTGCATTCAGTCACGTGGTACTGACACGAGACTCACTGCCTCACTACTGTTGCTTGAAGACATTAGTTCCTTGCCGTGCGTCTCTCACCAGTACTACTCACACAGGGCAGCTTGCTTCTCCCCAGCGAGGGATCTGAGAAAGGGAAAATAAGAGGAAGTGAGCAACATGGAAGTCACAGCCTCTTTGTAACCTAATTTCAGAAGTGACATCCCATGACTGTAACAGTGGTAACGAACCTGTGGCATGGTCCGCAGAGGGTTGTTTGTTATCGTTGAAAGCTCTAAAAGCCTCGCCATCACCACTCTACACCATCCAATAACCATCCCGCACCCGAGGGGAGGTGACAGCACACCGAACACGTGAGTCCTAGGAAGCAAGGTGCGCTGGGAACCCTTTCAGTAGTTGCCTACCTCACTTCTATATATTGATTTAAAAAATAAACAAGATATTAAAAATACAAACAGGTATTTTTTCAGAGTACAAATTTAGATGTCTGCTGAATAAAATAAAATTGTGTATCTTTCTGGTACTCGAAGGGATGCTATTTAAAACAGCAGTGAGATAATAATCTTTACTTAACAGATTGACCAGGTACTTTTTAATGTCATTAAGTGGTATAAGAATATATAGAAACTAATAATGTCAATCAAGGACAGTGGGGCTGTAAATTAATATCTATTTTGCAGTTTAGTTTGGCAGTGTGTCAGTATCTTTAAACATCTCTGTATGTCCTGCAATTTGGCAGCCCTCATGTGGTGGTGATGAGATATACTGTATGGTTTACATCAATTTTACTTAGACACAATTTATCTACTTGAACTCTTATTATGACATCTAAATAAGAATGCAATAAAATAACAATAAAATAATAAGATACTACTAAAACATCTCTATATTTCTTCAAATGTTTGTATAAAATCTACATTTAAAAATTATTATCCAAAAGTTTCATATTGAGGTACTTATCCTGAGGAAAAACTATAAAGGCATAAAAATATTTATGAAAAATATACTCACTTTTGTGACAAAACCTTTAGAAATAAATGTGTAAAAGGAGTTATTGGTCAATAATGAACTCACATGCTTAAGTGAAAACTGTATCTGTACTAAAGAATTATACTACAAATTTGCATATGTTGCTACTGAGAGATACACCCACCATGTTATTATATAGGTAAAATGTGTATTGCATGATTCATTCTTATTACAAATAATGTTCAAAGACATGGCTATGTAGAGAAAAGTAGCATGCCATAGCTGATATTGCTAATGATGTAATCCATAGGTGATTGAATTATAGATTATTTTTGTTTTCATCTTGCTGGTCTGCATTATTTAAATTCTCTATACTGAGCATCTATTACTGTAAGCAAAAAGGTGCTTTTTTAAAAATAGAAAAAATAATCTAAGCAACTTCTTATAAGAAGATAAAACTTCTTATGGTTTAGTAATTTCTTTTTGATGTTTTTGTTAGAAATTCAGAAGTGTGCATTTGTCACTGCATTGAAGAGAAATGTGTAATATCAATATTCATTTTGAATCCAGTCGATAGTTTTTGGCTTGAAGAAATTCCCACTCTTAACCCATAGATAATTATGCAACTAATCTAAGTATCACATGGGAGCCACATTATCAAACTAATAATGAGGATAATCAAACTTCTTAAAATGCTATGTACAATATACAAATAATGTTTATATCACCAGTTACTCAGTCGTCAAAATCCTTCTGTGAAAAAACAGGTATCACAATCATCCATTTCAGAGTGAGGAAATAGAGACCCCAAAATACCAAACAACTTGCTAAGGATGTAATTATTAGCAAATGAAAAAATGAATCTAAGAAGTCTGCATCATCGACTCTCTAGCTCCTGGATATTCTTTCAATATCCAACCCTTCAGGTCTCCACCCCAGGCTGAAGTCCTCTACTGAGTGCAGGGAGCAAGAGGACCAATAGAAACTCCTTCTGCCTTTGAGAAATTTGCATTAAAGCCTATAGGTGCTCTTCTCTCCAATAGGTGGCTTTGCCTAAAGGTTACTGGCACATACCATTCCTAATAATAGACACCCCCAGGCCTGTGTATCCTCCTTCACTGACAGATCCTGTGCACCACTAGTGTACCGATTTCCATAGCTGCATTTCCCATTACCAGGCTCAGGTGACTACCTTCTCTACATTCAAGGACTTTCCTTAGTTTTGAACACTGTGCAAAGTTAAAACATCTTCTTTTGTAGCAGTAATTGGAGTGGAGGATCTATGGTGCCCAACCGGTTACTGCAGAATCATAGAGGAAAATGCAAAGTGGCCCTCCTAGGAAAATGTGTAATGTGCCCTCCTAGTGCTGTTCCTTGGCTGCAATAAGGAGTCAGGAAATGGTAGCTGGGACCCTCTGCAGGGCAATCTTAGAAATGTGAATTAGAACCATTGCATTTAGTTATTGCTTTAATTTCTATTTGATTTCCACTTTTAATATCTCTACCCTTTTATGAATATTGGTATGAAGTTCTATTTTCTTAGTAGTGTTACTAAGTAGTGTAACACTTCTTATCTACTCGTATTTTTAAAATACCCTTGCTCTGCCTTAAGAAATGAAAGTGCCATATGCTATTAGAAAGCAGACTTCTAAGAGGAAAAGAAAAATTCTGGGGCAGAACAGGAATCATACAGTCTATTTTAAATAATTTGGTCTGAAATGTGACTATATTAACTTCAGTTAGTGTGTTTAGTTAATATATTAACTTTCCAGCACATTTTATTTATACTTTTAACTTCTCTTTTAGATGATAGTAATGATAATAAATATACTTATATGCCTATATTTATTTTAACTGATGCCCAAAGGGAGGGAACCCGTCAGTTCTCAAAGAACCTGTGATACGGTGTAGAAGGAAGTAGAATATGATTCAAGTGATTTAGTGGGAATAACAAGAATCCTTGTTCCCAAACGCAATTGTGTAGCTTTGTATAAGTCACAGTCTCCCTGAGCTGCTTTGCTATTGGAAAAATATGTACAATAATAGTTAGTGAATTGTTGCTGGGATCAAATAGGATAATAATATAATAATACCAGTTCACATATATTGAAAATTTACTGTTATCTGGTGCTATTGTTAGTCCTCTAGATAATTACTTAATTTATTGTCACAACTGTTATTGTCATCATTTTCTTCAGTAGACAGATGAGGAAACCAAGGCTCAGAGCAGACTTAACATGTTGTAATATGTTGCCTTGGGTTTTGCAGCTAATAACAAAGCCAAGATTCAAACCCAGGCAGCTTTCTCCAGTGTTCATTCTGTCAGCCACGCATGGGCTGTCATGCCTCTCAAATCGAGAGGTTGACTGGGCTCTGGCTCATGATGGTGCCCAGTGAGAAGTGTTTCTTATTACAGTGAGTGTTTGTAAGATGTGCTAAAGAAAGACCACCTTGCAGGACTCTTCTGTACAGCATCTTTTAGATTCCATTCTGTACAGCACAGAGTAAAGGAGAAGAGTTAAGCTTGGTCAAGAGAGGCGAGCAAGGACTGCATTGTGGGATGTCACTGGGGGATTTGGGGGCCACCGTTCTTTTCAGATAATGAGATGTGAAGGCTTTTGTTGGATTCCTTCTACTGCCCATTTCTTCAACAGGTGAAAGGGTTAGGGATTTAGCTCAGTGGTTAGAGTGCTTGCCTTGCAAGTACAAGACCCTGAGTTCAATCCCTGGTACCAAAAAAACAAACAAACAAACAAACAAAAACAAAACAAAAAACAAAACTAGATGAAAGCCCCAATATGTCGCTATACAGCAAAAAATATATTTTCTTTTCTTTTTTATTTTTATTTTAAACCAAGAATATGTATTGGTACATTTTACATATAATGGTCACATTCATCACATTTATTTTGTACCTGTACATGATGCATCTTGGTTCTCTCCCCTCTTTCCCACCCCTCCCCTCTGTTCCCTCCCTCCCTATTTACAGCAGGTTTATTCATAATTTTCCATATTTTCCCTTTCCCTTTTCTTTCCTTTGTTGCCTTTCTGCTTTTCCCCTTCTTTCTTTCTAGTACTCCTCTCCTTTGTATATTATCTTCTTTTTATAAAAAATATATTTTCTAACCAAGATTGTAGTCAGATTCTATAGTTGAAAATGTTTTACACTAGTGATAGAGGCAAAGGAAGATTCCATGGACTACAAGGAAAGAGTCCACGGAGTGAAGGTTGTCGAAGATGCAGAAAGAAGGGACTAGAAGAGAATCATGTGCAACACGAAGCCCTGGAGTCCAGGTGGCTTATATTCTGTCTCTGGCTCTACCCCTTACAATGTGCCATCACACTGGCGCTCTTCAAGATGCTGGTTATGTCTCATTGGATAAAATAATAGCTTCTACCTCCTAGGACTGTTGTGAAGATTAAAGGGATGTTGAGCATCCTCAGTGTTGTAACTATACGGTGTGAGGACTCAGTAAATATTCACTGTAGTACCACCATTTATATCATTGATGGAATAAAGACTATAAAGTAAAAATGGTACAATGTCTACATATCATTAACGGAATCACTGTTATAATAAACTAGGCATTAAATCTGGATCCTGTCTTCTGTTTAGCTCTGTAACCTTAGAAAATTCATTGTTTGACCTGCAGCTTTGTTTCCTCCTCCTGTGGGTGGAGTGGTGACCCAGGCAAAGGCAGGTAGATTTGTGCTGGGGCATAACAAAGTTTTTCTGAACTGTGTTAGAAATGCTTCTGTGTAACTGCTGATTCTACAATGAGATAAAGTCCTTCTTACATTTTTACTATTATTAATTTGTCCCATGAACTCATGATGATAGATAGTAGACACTGAAAAATCGATATTTGGCAAAATACAATATTGGAAAATTTACTGTTTTTTAAATCTATTTTAGTTATACTTGGCTGTGAAGTACAGACTTGTGGGGACTATCATTGCCACAGTGTTCCCCAAATCTAACTGTTTACAGCAGAACATGGGAGTCTCCTGCTGGTGGAGAAGGGCGGTGATGGATGGAGGAAGAGGCACTCAGCCTGCAGCTATCAGGCCAGAGGTAAGACTTGGAAAAGTACCTAAAGATGAAGAAAACTCTGAAAAGGGGACCAGAAGCATTTGCTCTTTCTTTCAGTGAACGTTCATAGGTCATTACCACAGCCCAGGAGCCATGCTGGGCACTGGACATGAAATGGTCATTGTAATGGGTTGAATGGTAGCTTTCCCAAACGTAGCTGTATCCTAAATGCTTGGAAACTGAATATTAGCTTTCTTTTTGTGAGTATAACCTTGTTTGGAAAAAGGGTCTCTGCAGATATAATTAAGGAGCTGGAGATGAGATCCTCCAGGATTATCAAGGTAGACCCTACATCCAACGACATGTGTCCTAAGAGGAAGAGGAGGGAGGGACAGCCCTGCAGGAAGAGAAGGAGACCACATGACTTCGGAAACAAAGTTCAGAATGCTGTAGGCAGGAGCCAAGGTCTGCCTTCATCCACCAGGGTCTGGAAGAGGCCGGGACTGATCCTTCCCTTCCCCAGGGACCCTGGAAGTAGCACGGTTTCTGCTGAGCAACTTGATGTTGAACTTACAACTTCCAAGCCTGCGAGAGAAATGAATTTGTGTTGTTTCAAGCTACCCACTTGGTAGTAATTGTTTATGGTAGTCAGAGAAAACTAACACAGTGAAGAATGTAGACTTAACACCTGCCTTCATGGACGTTGGAGAAAGAAATACAAACAAGTATTAAAAAAAAAATGACAGCAGCGATGAGTGACAGGGAAGAGAAGCAATAGGTGCTCTGGGACTCCTGACATGCCAAGAAAACCTACTTAGATGACGGTCCCAGAAAACCTTTCCCTGCAGTAGAGGAGGAACAGAGGCGCCCCCTAGCTTCCAGCCCTTGCCACTGTTTATAAGGCTCAGGAGTTGCACGTCGCAGCTTTCTGAATCCCTGTTCCTCCAGCAGGCATTTGTGGAGAGAGATCAGAACCGCCTGGCCTCTGGGCCTGGCTTCTGCCGGTAGAGATGGACAAACTAGAGCAAGCCAATCCAGCCACTAAACACTGAACATTCTGCCCAGAGATGACCACTGTGCCAGAGAGACCCAGCGGGGCTCAGCGGCTAGGTCTGCCTATCAGGGGGAAACCCTGCACCTTACAGGCTCCAAGACACAGTGGTTTGCCAACACACTGTTAATTAGGGCAACTTTGGCATTTATGAGATGGAAGCAGACATCAACAAGCTCTGAGTCAGTCCCAGCTTAAATTTCAGGTAATTTGTCAACTCAAGTGATGAGAAAAAGCAACTTGTATACAGATAAATTCCATTCGCTCCAACGGATGTGCATATGTAAAGGCAAAATGGGGGCCTCTTCATGTCGTGTCCCCATTTCTCAGCACTGCAATTTTTCTCCTTTTAAAGTATTCTTCTTAAAGATGTATAGGAGCGTTGACAAACTAGACAGGGAGCTTGGGAATATGAATACGTGTAAATACCAAGTCAGACGATTTTTAAGGATGTCATTTATTCTAAAGTGTGTAAGAATTACTTCAAAGCCATTAGTGTCTGGAATTCGCTAAAAGTAGAAGCACATTTTAAAAACATGCTCTTTTTTTATGAGACTTTAATAGTGTCAGAGGAAGATCTTTTTTTGTTTGTTTGTTTCAACAAGAAACAAAAAAATATTGGTTTTGACCTGACAAACTGTAACATCTGCCTGTAAGGTTTTCATGAGGATCATAAACACAGCATCTCCAGGGCTCAGTCATCAGGAGTTACTCTGATTAGCAGTTTCAAGGAAAAACTTGTGTTGCTAACTTGAGTACTATAGATTCTATATTTGGGGATAAGTCAAACCTCAAAAAACATGTACAGTTTGACTTCACATTGTTGCAAATTTTGACATGTTTCTGTTACATGTCTTCTGCCATTCTTGTACTGAGAGGCGAAGGATGTTTTTTCTTCCATCTTACTTCTACCCATCCTTGAGTTACGTGTCGCAGTGCACTCTAGAAGTTCCTGTGGGTGACCTAAAGTGAGGACACAATATTAAAACGCCCTATGTCAAAGCTTTTAAGTGAATCATGAAAATTTTCCATCCTTTAGGAACAGACATTTCTTCATGAAAGACCGATTTAAACTAAGAAAGATAGCCATGGC
>PVJO010018826.1:0-35708 GCA_004026905.1 Hystrix cristata | reverse complement strand
GGGAAAAGCAGAAAGGCAACAGGGGAAAAAGAGGGGAAAGGGAAAATATGGAAAATGATAAATGAACATGCTGTAAATAGGGAGGGAGGGTGCAGAGGGGAGGGGGGGAGAGGGGGGAGAACCAAGATACATCATGTATAGGTACAGAATTAATGTAATGTATGTGACCATGGTATGTAGAATGTACCAATACATGTTCTTGGTTTAAAATAAAAATTTAAAAAAAAAAAAAGTGGGTTTTGGAAATGCCTATCCATTAAGTTTATCATTTACTGGCATAAAAAATCTTTAGCAATAATGTTAGGGAAGGCCTTCTGATGAAGTGCAGAGTAAATATGTTGGAGCCCAATTCTTCCAGATATATAAATCTGGCATGGTGTTACCTTGGGTCACAGTCTCATTGATTTTATTTGTTTTTCCCTAAAACCACGTGCACAGAGCTTTCAGAATATCGCATTTCCCTGAAATTTACGATTGTGACATAACCTCTAGCAGAAACGAATTCCTGCACAGAAACCAATCCATCAAGGAAGACCTCCAAGCGCCCCATTCCCCCCTAATTCCCGTTCTTTTGACCCTGGACTGGTGATATAAACCCAATTCATCTCCCAATTCATCTCCAAATCTCCTTCAGTAGTCCCAAATCCACGTCGAGCAATCTCTCTTACTCAAAGTGAGATTTGGGAAGGTTTATATGTTAAGTTTCCCAAGCAAATAATAGAGTATCCCAGTCCGCTTTCCTCACTTTTGGTTCTAGCAGCATTTCATCTGTGTGATGCTCTTGTAGACCTCAGTCTCGGTGGCTCTTCTGCTTTTCTGGATCTTTTCTGGAGACCATCAAATGCCTCTCTGTTTTATGCCTTCCCTTAACTGAGCACGTCTCAGGAGTCCTAGCTCCTGTGCTAGTTGAAATGGCTTTAAAAAAATCAAAATATTTCTTTCAAATAAATCCCATACAGCAAAAAGCTCAGCACATTGTAACTGTCAACAAATAGTACTTTGCATGAGAAATAATGCATAGCATTTGTCTAGGACAAATTCTCTATTAATTTATTTAATCCGTATAAATACCTCAGCACATTAGCTTTACTTATTACCAACCAGTTTTTGAGATGGCAAACTGCATTTAACCAATTCACTTCTTCCAGGGTCCTATTGCTTGGTCCAGCCTGAAAAAGAAGACGCACACGTGCCCTCTACCCTAATCAAGTCCGTTTGGGTTGTCTGGACACAAAGAACCACACTGTGCGGCACAGTGGAGGAGGGTGGTAAGCGCTGAAGAATAAAGGGAAACGTGAACCTGGAGGTATCAGAGCTCAGGGTCAGAAACCCTGGCAGTGAGCAAGCCTGCTGCAGTGCGAGTTCTTTCCGCCACTGCTTGTTAAACATGAACTTTCGGGTTGTTATTTAACCTCTTGAACTTCAGTGTCCTCGACTGAAAATGAGAATAATAACGGAATCTGCCTCAGTAGTTATGGTGTGAAGATTAAGTAAGCCCGAGTGGATTAATATTCACAAATAATTTACTGCTTGCTACTCTATAGTTCTCTATGTTTTATTTACCAAACACTTATTCAACATTTATCGTCTCCATGTGTTGAGTGCTAGAAAACCTTTGATCTGGTAAGAAAGTGTCCCCAACTTTCACAGTTCAGGAGCCTAGAGTATTTCTCACAGATAGAAACTTGAAAATAAAGGTCACACTGGCAGCCTAGTCAAAGATAGATGGTGATGAGGTGCTTTAGCCTCATGAAAAATGTAACAAATTATTAAATCAAACATGACAAATGCAAGAAATTGAAAAATGTGTTATGCTCCTTGTTATTTTTTGAGTGTAGGTTGAATGTTCTTAGCAGAGCCAGGCCCAGTCACCTTGACACGTTTTCTAAGTCTCTCCACCCTCCCCGCCCCTTCGGATGGTCAGCTGAGACCTCTGCTCATGTCACCACCTCCCGGTGACTGTGTACAGGGGACAGTCACAGACACCCTGTGTGACTCAGTCCACTGCATGGGTTTTGCGGACACACTATGGCAACCCCTCTCTGTCTAGGTGCCCTGCCATGTTAACTTGTGACTGCTTGCTATAAACACACCAGTCTGAACTCCATGTGGGAAACCTGCTTGGGTAAAGCTCTGGATCCAGCAGGGCTTCACCCCAGGCGCCCCCTTTCTCTCCCACTTCCCTCCTTGGCTTGTGTGTGAGCGTCCCAGATGGCTTCCCTTTTGACCACCCCAGCGAGGCCCACTGCCCTCTCTCCAGACACTGTGACGAGCACACTGCCGCTGTTATTTCTTGGGTTTGATTGAGCTGCCTCCTCTGTGTTTACCTGAAAAACACATTTCAGCTTCATTTCTTTTCTGGTGCAGGCTGTCCTAGAGAGTGATTAGCTCGGTAAGAATATGCTAGACACAGTTTCGACGTGAACCACAAAGGCACCTGCCAGTGTGGATCTCCTGGGAGAGGGGACCTGGTCACAGGTGAGATGTAGATGCCTCACTGTCTGCCCAGATATGACGACAGGCACATCATAAACGCCCCGGCCAACTCTTTTGGAGCCTTGTTGGGGGAGAGCTGGAGTTTATTATACCCAAAGCCATGACAAAAACCATAATACCAAGTTTGGATTAAAAAAATAATAATAAAATTGACAGTGCTGCAAGATCATAAACTTTAACTATTAGATAAAGAACAAAGTAGAAGGAAAACTGCTAAATGTATTCTATCGCTGCTATAACAAATCACCAAACACCTAGTGTCTTAACCACACCAAATTATCTCACTGTCTTAGAAATCTAAAGTGCAACATGGGCCTCATGTGGCTAAAATCCAGCTGTCTATAGGCCTGAGTTTTCTTTGGGAGGCCCTGGGGAGCACCTCATTCCGTGTCTCTCCCCACTGCTGCAGGCAGCCCATATTCCTTGGATCTTGGGTCCTTCATCTGTCTTCAAAGCCATGGCCAGCCAAGTCTTCCTAACATCCCATCACTTTGACTCTGGCCTCCCATTTTCTCCTATAAGTATCCTTTTGATGACCCAGACAACCAAAAGATTCAGTCAACTGTGTCCCTTAACTTCAACCCAGTGACTTCATTTACAAGAACTATCCTAACATGTCCTCTCAAATATATTCATCCAAGCTGTGTTTGCAATCATGACACTTGGAAACCACCTAACTTCCCTCAAACTGGGATAGTCCATCCCTGATAGGGAAATGCAGAGACACTCAACATGAAAAAGAAATCTACTTAACAGCTTACTGTGTGGGAGATATTAATGTGTAATGTTAGAGACGAAAAACAAGCTAAACGGTATCTGACTCCATGCTGTAAAGTTATCTGCATATTCCTAATAAAACAAATGCCAAAGCTTAGCAAACGTTTCAAATGAGATGGTGTGGAATTCATCCTCAGGTTTTAGGAGGATTCTTCTGTGTGTAGCGTCCTCCCTGGCCCCCACACCTACACCCACATACCTTGCTCTGTCCGTTTCTTGACCATAAACCACGAAACCCGTGGACAGCCCAGTGACCCGGTCTGCTGCAGGATTGTCCTGGCCGGCTTGAGCCCCACGAGAGCCTTGAACATTCCCAGACACTGATGACACAGAGCTCGGCTTTTGCCCAGAACACTGAAGGGAACCGACTGTGGCCCTGGATGAGTTCCTTCAATGCCCATGTGCACGCCATGTGCCGCACACATGTCTAGGCAGAGTACCCTTTTCCGTCACCGTCCATTGGGAGGACACATGCAATGCTCTGCGAGCAAGTGTCTCTAAACATGCTTTGAGCTGAGAGCCATGAGGGCTACTGGGTTATTTTTTTTTTTTTTCTTTTTGGAATCCTAAATGGCTCCGTCTTGGGATGGTTTGGGGTACACTGTTGTGGGAATTTCCAGGTGCCACTTTGGGGTGATTCCAGACAAAGTCTAATGGGGGAAGAAACACTATTGGAAGACCGCTCTCTCCTGAAAATCATCTACAGTAGCAGGAAGGAAAAGATTGCTGCCTTCGGAGAGCGGAGTCAAGGCCCCGAAGGACTCTTTCCCCTTAGGGTTTTGGTGATCTTTGGAAACAGAATACCAACTCCCAGTGTTTCATGAGACCGTGTTAGTCATCTCTCCTGTCACTAGAATAAAATACCCAATGCCTACAGCTTAAAGGCGGACAGGTCAGGTGGGCCCCTGGTTTCCGGCGGCTTCCGTCCATGCTCAGCTGGCTGCGAGGCAGGAGAACGTGGCTGAAAGGCATTGCGGAGCAAAGCTGCTCGCTGCACGGAGGCCAGGAACTAACAGAGAAGAGAGAAGCTGAGGATAATAATGTACCTTTCCAAGTCATGCTGCCTGTTACCTGCCCCTTCCAGTCACCTCCAGATGGGAGACTTTTGGAGACATTTTAAATCTAAACTGTAACAGAGAAATACAGCCGCTTGTGACTTCATGCCACCATTCCTTGGGATTCTGGGGTGGCCTGATATTCCTAAACAAATATTTTGGTCAATTTTACCTAGTTTTATTTGTTTATTATTTTTGAGACAGAGACTCACTATGTCGTTCAGGCTGGCCTCGAACTCACTCTGTAACCAAGGCTAGCTTCGAACTTGCAGTGATCTTCCTGACTGCTGGGATTACAGACTTTGGTCAATTTTAAAATGTAAAAAAGCAAAAATATCAATTTGAAAATTCTTTAATAATCATATGTGTGCCTGTCATAAAATATTTTAAAAGATATAAGCCAGAAGACAGTACCTTTGGACAGGCCCTGTGTGCCGTGATCAGTGGCATTGGCCAGGTCTCTCTCATATAGAGCAGACTCAGGGCTACATTTTCCCCTCTCTAATAAAACAAGTGAAATAAATAAGTGATCCAGGTTAAATATTCTCTCCTGTTAGACCTCATTTCATTCTGATATCTCAGCTGTATTCTCCATGAATCCAATTTATTTGGCAAAACACAACCCATGATTTTCACAAGAGGACACATGAATGTACCTCACTCTTCTCAAACTCCATCATAACAAGCTTCATCCTGTCAACCTGCTGACGCGCTTCCTTTCTCTGGCCCTTCCCATCCACTCTTTGGTTCTGTCTACATTCTAGGGGCTGGTTGCCTTTCCAGGTGTAGACAAACCTTCCTTTGTCCTTTGGTCATATTTACAAACACATCACTCCCTAGCCATATCCTTCTCATAGTCCCTATTATTTCATCTCTGTTGTCTAATGCATTTGTCTGAATACAGATATTTCATTAGAGAGCTTCTTGTTGCCGTGACCAAAACACCTGGCATGAACAGCTTAAAGCAGGAAAGGCCTGCTCAGCCTCCCAGTTTCCGGGCTTCAGTCCGTGGTCAGCTGGCTCCAACGCAGCTGCCCAATGTCCTCTTGGGGCAGAGGACACAGCCCTCCCCCAGCTGCTTATAGGTCGGCCCCTTCTCCAACACAATGCCAATGGAGATCTCACCTTTGTGTGCACTTCACCTTCTGCTGGAGGCTCAGAACTAGACAGGGATCCCTGGGGCTTCCGGTCTTTCAAAAAAAAAGAATCGAATACAAGGAAACAATGGGTCCCTAGGAATGGCATTGCCACTAAGATGACACTTCAGTGGCCCTTAAAGTATGGCTCACCTGTGACATGCAGGGTGATGGATATGTTTACAGGATGATTCCCATATCACTGCAAGACTAAGATGTTGATTATTTGAAATATTATAAACAGGTACATATGCAACAATTTTCACTTAGAAATTTAACTAACAAATGAGGTTATAATTTTAATGTACAAATCAGTCATTTCAACAATATTGGTATTTCTGAAAATTTAGTTATAGCTCTAGTTCACATTTGTTGTATCTAATCTTGCCCAGTTTCTACATTTAATCTCTTTGTTTTTATAAGTAAAATTAACATGCTGTTGATGTACTGAAATTTTGAGCACATGTGGAATTGTGTAACCAGTTTGACCAACAAAGAGTCAGAAGTTTCTCCCCCAAACTCTCTCCAGCTATCTTGTTGTGTTTAAATTCTCCTCAGGATCCTCCCCATGGCAACCGCTGGTCCACTCTATCTCTGTAGATTTTCCTTTTTAAATGTCGCAAGCGTGGAATCATTCAGTGTGCAGCCTTTGGAGATGGCTTCTTTCTTTCACGCAGCACAATCTGAGATTCATCTGTGTGGTACATTACCAGCTGTCCCGTCTGTGCTGATACATATCCCACTAGACAGACTGCTATCTTATTTTATCCATTTACACATTGGTGGATATTTTTTTTCTGTTTGAGGAAATTCTGTGTAGAGCTACTATAAACATGTATTTGCAAATATTTGTGTGAATATAGAAGTTCATACATTTAGGAGCAAAATCACTGGGCCATATGAAAAATATATACGTTATTTATAGCAAAAGTTAAATTTGGTTGTTACACTTTGCATTCCCATATTACAACAGTTGATCAAGGAATGGAGCTGGGCTTGCTGATTTCTAGACTAAAGACCTTTCTTCAAGACTACTCGCCCCCAAATTTGCCTTTTAACATTTTCATTCTCACTTTAATTCACTGCTTTAATATAACAACTAATGGGTTGTCACAAAGTGGCTTTCTTACCATGTGTTTTTGTTTTAGGATATTTTCACATATGGGAGGTCAGCATGCTCACCTCTAAAGCTGCGAGAGAACATCATTTGTCTTTTGTCTAAGGAAAGGGAAACCCAGTGAGACAGACAGGAAGTTGCCACCACTTCACAGCCACCAGAGAGTGGAAACGGTGGGATTGATTAGCCTCCGGAAGTGCTGGAAACTGAAGTTTCTAGAACTACAAATCATGGCTTCAATCTTTAAGAGGAGAGTTTTCTTCTCAAAGATACCTAAAACATCTACTCTTCTTAGAAAATGCTGAAAACTTATTTTTCATTTCTCACCCATGCAGAAGTTCTAAGAACCGAATAAGGATTTCCACAGGGTCTTGTCATTAAAGGTACTGGAAATCTTTGTAAACTCAATCACCTCGAGCAGTTTAAAAACATAACATAGAATCTGTCTCTTAAAGAAAATAATATCTATTTTTTAGTGGCGTTCTTTCATTCTTTGCGGAAACATAATGTGTAAGTTCATGGTCTTCCTATGAACAGCAGCTGTTTTTACCGGTTTACCCTTGACGATACAGCAGAACCAACTTTCTGAAGAAAGAATAACCTTGCAAGATACAATGCTTATCTTTTAAAAACATTAAAGGGTTTGCATTCCTAATTTAACAGGTTGCTTATTTAGATTTATACCATTATTCTAACTGATGTTTTGGTGGCGGTTAGGTAAGTACAGTAGAGGTACAGTCACTGGTTTGACAAATAGACCTCAAATTTCACAATGACTCTGACATCACAAAAGTTTGACTGCTGTTGAGCTATATCCTTTCAGGTCAGAGGCAGGCAATGAATTATTAATACATCAGCAGTACACAGTAATCTCAAAATAATTATCCTGAGTCATTTGGGGTCCCTAATGCACAGAGCAAATCTTTTGTCAACACATGGCTCCCAAGAACTCACTGGGCAACTTTAGCCAGCGTGTGAGCAGGGCTGGAAGGCTCGCATCAGAGGCGGGACCTGCTGCCCAGAATTAGGTGTGGAGCCACCTGCAAACTCTGGGATGGGGAATTAAGTCTCAGTGCAGTAATTGCTTCCTAGTAGAACAACTCTGCCCATGGACAGAACAGCAGTCTTTGATGAAAAGTAAATGATCTTTCACAAATCAATTTTCAAAGAATTTGTCACTTATTTCATTGATTCCTACATAACCTAGAATGAGACATTGAGATGTGTCTTTAATTTTTTCCCCAAAATATTTCCCTATTTGTACTGTGTCTAATCCTTTAATTTCTATCAATAGCATTAAGTATATAAAAGAGAGTGTAAGACGGTGTCCAATAGTGTTTTAGAATTTTGCTTCTTATACTTCTATGTTCTTATTTTTAGCCTTACATATATATTAAACCTTCTCGTGATCTTCGCTGTGAGTCTTAACTTTTATTTTATATCTATTGTGCATTTGGGCTTTCTTTCTCAATTCTGTCTTCTAATCACTGTCTCCTTGTCCATAGTATCTAATATATCATTTAGCATTTTTTGATGATGGTATTTTTTTCAGAATTTTGATGGTTTTGTGAGTATCGCTTTTATTTGTGGACTATTTCTTATTCTTGCCTTCTTGGTTTTACCCATTCGCCTATCATTTTGAACACCTCCACCATTTTTATTGCTATGGTTTAAATATGGCTCCTGTCCCTTGAGGGTTCATGTGCACAAGGTCTTGGTCCCAGGGTGGCCCTGCTGGAAGGTGGTGGAGCCTTCAGGAGATGGGAAAGTCACTGAAGATCTAAGGCAGCTTGTGTGACACGCCTTATGAAAGGAGCAAGCCTGGCCCAGCCCACTTTCTCTTTGCTCCTGTTCCAGATGGGACCACTTGGCCCTCCCATAATGGTGCCACAATGGGCCCACCACAGCCCTTGTCAGAAGTCTCTGTGGGGCTGCCTGATCTTGGACTTTGAATCTCCAAAACTGTATGCTAAAAACATCTTTTCTCTTTGTAAGCTTTGAGTATTTATTGTAGTTGTGCAAAGCTAAATATTTATTGCCAAAATTTTCCATAAAAATGAAAAGTTCTCAAAGAAAACATAACCCAAATGATCATCCCCTGGGAGAGTCTGGGTCTCTCTCCCAGTGGGATGTTTTCCTGTGTGCTTAATCTCTCCTGAACTCCTGTGGGGCTGCTACCGGAGAGACGCTGCCCTTTGCTGAAGACTTGTTATTAAAGGAGTTGGAAATAGGTCTTTGCCTAATTCACAGCATTTCTTTAGTTTTAGACAAACTTTTCCCCCATAAGCATTAATGAAATATATAAATAACAAAGCCAAATTTTAAAGTTCAAATATTTACAATTTTGACAAACGTCTACATTCATGTAACCACAACGACCCTTCTATCACCGTATACTTTACACCTAACTCCTTTGTGGGGGTACATTTTTCCTCCCACTCTTGGCTGCAGGCAAACTCCGATCTCCTGTCACGCTGATTGTTTTCTTTTCTAGAATTTCAAATAAATGCAGTCATAGAGCATGTAGTTTCTTTTGTATGTGTTGCTCCTGTTTCACTAACATAATGCTCTTGAGAGCCATTTAGGTTGCTGTGCGAGCCAGAAATTTATTCCTTTTCATTACTGAGCTGTGTTCCACTTTATGAGTATACCACAATTTGTCTAGTCACTCACTAACTGCTCGACATTTGGACTCTTTTTGCTCTTTTGTTAGTATGAATTTTATGCTATGAATTTTACATGCTACCCTTGTGTGGACATATGTTCTCATTTCTCTTCAAGGATATATCTAGGAGAGATTTCCGGGTTACCTAATAAACATATGTTTGGCTTTGTAAGAAACTGTCAAATCATTTTTCATTACGGCCATTCCATTTTTTATTGTTATCAACTATGTGTAGGAGTTCTCTTTGTTCCACATTCTCACTGATACATAATATTGTCTGTGTTCTTAAATTTAGCCACTATCGAGGGTCCCATAGTGATATCTCAGTGTGGACTTAACTGATGTTCTCCTAATGATTAGTGATATCACTCATATTTTATCCTGGGGGTATTTACATCTGTCTCTCTTCTTTGGTAAAGTAAATTATAGTTTAACTTTCAACATGTGTTTCTATTCTAGGTTCTTCCACATCACATGCACTGTGGATTCTTCTTCTCATGAGGTACTCTTCTCTAATCCTCAGAACTAGGTCCTACATGTGGACAGGACTTCCAGGGACTGACCACAAGTTGTTCATCCTATGACATGGATGGGACTCTCCCAGTTCTTGATCTTGTGGATGAATGAAATTCAGGTGCAGTTTCCCAAGCATGAAAGAATGTGATTCTTGCAGAGACCTGTGACTCCTGCTGTCTCCTCCATCTGTCCACCTTCTGCAGCCCTCCATTTCTGTAAGCTCAATTCTAATGTGTACATTTCTTCTTTGTAATGAAATATTTAGGTTAAGCAACATCAGACATCTCAGGAAGAACTTTCTGGATGGTAAAGACTTTCTTAAGACAATTTTCCCCCTAAGTGCATTTCCCGAGAGGCAGCTTTGAGTCTGAGCAGGGCCCTACAGGGCCAAGGGAGTTTGCTTCTAGAACTCACTGGCCACAGTGCTTTACGAGTGGACACAAGCACAGAGAAGACTCTTCCTCTTCAAAACATCTAATCAGTAGAGGAAAAATCCAAGGCAACACATGAGACATAATTATCTTCCCAATGAGAACAACAAATTGTCAATATTCCCTCTAATTAGTCCATTTATGAGTCATACGTGTTAACTGGCTTTTTGCTTCAGGTGGTTAAAATTTTGTAAATAACAATGCCCAGATCTGGCAGTGTAGACTGAGACTTGCCCTGGATTTTCCCCCTATGTCCCTGCCTCTCCACTGCCGCAAGCAGCTAATCCTTTTCCTTCTTAAGCCACATTAAACCTGGCAAGGCAGGTGAGCTGTCACCCTCAGGGTACTAGAAACAGACTCAAAGGGCATTTCCACCGCAGCGGGTGAGAGTCACTGTCTCACAAAGGATGCCCTTCAGAAGCCCAAACTCTCATTATCCAGGTCAACAATAAGGTTTATTGTCACCTGAGAGCCATTTTTCTTTTATTATACTGTTGAAACTTGTTTCCTGAAAAGCTGCCAGAAAATAATCTGTCTAAATTGTAAAGTCAGCAGTGATGGTTTTTAAGATAAACAACGCAGTCAGCTCCATTCTAAGCTTCGAGCTCACCCCGCTCCCGTATCCAGCAGAGGCCCATGCTGAGCCGGCGCTCCAGGCTCCTGAGCAAGGCCCTCATTCCCGGCACACCTGCGACTGCTCCCCTCTTGCTCTGCAGTGATGGGCCCTGTTGCTCCTGGCTGTGGGCAGTCGCTGCCCCTGGCGCTATGAGTGGACATCCTCTTCCAGCCGTGTATTCAGGCTGCCGACTCTTCCAAAGCGTGATGGGGCTGGAGGTTAGACTGGTGCCGACAGCCCCGGGCCCGGGGTAGCCACTCAGAGAAAGCAGGTCTCTCTCTTTCCACAGCCAGACCAGGTCCCACTCCGGTGGGTCCACTTGAACACTCTATTCTCAAGAGAGAAGAGCTCCACCAGTCAACAAAAAAGACCTCGGGCCTTCCTCTTGAGAGGAAGAGTGGTCTGTGAGTTGGGACAGTGGTCCCAGCCCTCCATGTGTGCTCCTCCCTGATCTGTCTGGCCCCCTCCCCTCCACAAGTGAGCTCTGCTCCTTCTCTGGACAACCAGCCTCCCTGCAAATGCCACCATCGTCCCACTTCCTGTCCTGACCAATACTCTTTCCTCTGCCAAAATGCACAGCACTGATTGTGGACATCGCCTTCAGGACGCTCAGTTCTGGCCTTTCCTGGTGAGCGGGCCAGCAGTCCATCTGATTTGATGGTGGCATCAGCTTTGGGAGGAAGGGAAGACATGGATGAATGAGGGGGAAGGAAAGAGGAGGAACTTTGCTCAGGGATCCCTTAGTGAGGGCCAGTCACAGCTTGCTGTAGGCATTTGTTAAACTGATTACAGTTCCTCTAAACATCTGTCGCACTGGTCCTCATGGGTCCGGTCTTTCCTCATGTGGTCTCGGCTCCTATAAAGGTTTCAGAACTGCTCCCTCTACATGCAGGGGTTGCTCCTTCCTGCTCAAGTTCAAATCCTCCCACGTTGCTTCCACACGTGCAGTTGTGTGGTACTGTTCTCCCACGCATGCCTGGCTTCCGCTGGTCCACCCACACTTCATGTCTAGGGCACATGTTGGTATGACTGACCTGGTCCCCTTCTGACAGAGGCGTGCATGAGCAGGAGGGAGCAGGTGAGCTCGTACAGCCCATCGCACACAGCAGGCTCACCTCTCTGCCCCACCTGCCCCACAGGGGACCCCACTGCCATGTGCCTGCAGGGTCTCTGGGCAGAAACTGAATTCAGCCACACCACAGGAGGGCGCTGTTCTCAACCGGGCTCTCCGCCGTCGATCTGTAACTGCTGCCCCTGTATCGGCCTGCAGTTGCCACATTCACCTGCCCCTGGAGAAAGCCAGCGTCTCACACGGGTGCTGCCCATGCTGCCCGGTGGGAGGAGAGCTCAGGGGTCCTCTCAGAATTGGAAACAGCTGGCTCCCCAACTCTGTACCTTAATTTCAGCTTGCGATGATTTCCCCAGCAACTCACAGAACTCTCGTGGAGAAGCGTTCTCGAGCCCGGCTAGGTAGCCTCATCCTGCCACGTTCCCTGTTCTGGGACTTAAAAGACTAGCAGCGTCCCTGTGGCGGCTTCCCTGCTTTCTGGCCAACATCTCCAGCAATCTCTCCACACATGGCCAAGATTCCCTGGATATCCGCCTTCTCTTAAAACCTTTAAAAAGCACAGGGACACACAAAAGTTAACGACAACAGAGTCATCATTTACTTCTGCGGTGGCCTCTATTCCCCTTGCACCTGACACAAGACTCAGTGCCAACACCCCTCGCTTCACACAGTCCCGCCAACCCAGCCACGCTCGGGCCCTTTTGACTCTCGGAGGCCCCGTCCTGGCCTGCCTGCCCCAGCAGTGTCACCCTGAGTCTCACCATGGGAGCGCCTCCCCAGGGCTGGCGTCGGGAGAGTCTGGGCGCCTCTGTGTCCCTGGCCGTTCTGAGTATGAGCCCAACATCCACTCCTTCTAGGATCCTGTTGGGGTAACACACTTTGCCCAGAGCAATGGGACCAACAAAAGGGAAAGATGACACGTTACAAAATGAAGAACTGGCAAAAGAAATGTAAATGAAGCTATATTGAAAGTATTATCTCTATTACATTTTCCCTTCAAAGGACTCATGTGCCTTTTCCTAGGTGACCAAGGGCCTTCACGCAGTTTGTATTAGTGAGGTTTCTGTTGTTGCTACAAAAAAGCTGACGTCCACAACCTAAAGGGAGAAAGGTTAATTTAACACATGCTTTCAGAGGATTTAGTCCTCTGATTCAAAGGTAGAAACATCACTGCAAAAGGGCCTGATGAAGGAAAGCCGTTCACTTCCTGGCAGCTAGGAAGCAGCGTGGGACAGCTGGGGAGCAAGGAGGCCAACATGAGATAGAGTCCCCAAGTCACACCTCCATAATTCACTCCCTTCAACTAGGGCCCTGTCTCCAGCATCCCTCAGTAATGCCATCAAATTAGGATCTCACTGACGGATTCATCTGCTGAGGAAGCTTGGGCTTCATGACGCATTCGTCTCTGCCACAGCCACAGACACCCTCAGAAGCCGGCTTAGCTATTTCCAAACAGTTTTTCAACTTAATCAAGCAGATAATCAAGATTACCTCACACATCTCTACGGTGATGGGCGCCATCACTTTCATTTTCAAGAAGTCTCACCCCACAGCAGCTGGTCATGTGCTGAAGTCTTGCTGTTGGAAGGCAGGGGCTGGACAGGCCATGGCTCTGGTGCCTACAGCTGGGGTCGCCCCTGGCCACCCAGGTGGGTGTGGACGTGGCTCTGACCTCTGGGAAGAAGGTCATCATTACAGTGAGCTCCTCTGTGCTTTCATCTAGGCTGGCTACAAATTCCTACTTTGGATTCTTTTGTTGGTGTCTATTTGGACTGAATCACAATGGATAAAAATATGTTTACTTTTTTTGTTTTCTACAAAATTTTCTTTTCCCATTACTTTCAAAGACCACGGTTGCCTTTGTAGTCATGTGGATGTGTATAATTAGAGTCTTGCCAAATGATTCTGGAGTCTTGCTTTGAGTCAACCTAGCACCCTTCCACTGCAGGTGACTCTTCTCCTTCATTGTCCTCTTACGAGTGGTCTTGATGCCCCCATAAAACTCTTCTGGGATTTTCTATAGTCCACATTACCTGAATTTTGATAGTCTACAAACTTCCCAATTCCACTTTTCACAAAACTTTTAAAATTATGAAGCAGTGAAAAAAATCACTAAGAGATCAAATGGGAAAAGCATGTGTTGGTCCAAAGATGTTTCCAAAGGCAGCTTTTTGCTATCATTCTTGAGCAGTCGGCGTGGTTTGATGATGACCTTGATCTCCATCTTCTGAAGAGAAGTTCAGAGGTGAGATGTTTGTTCTTTTTACCCCTTACAGCTTTCCAATATGATTTCTTTTGGGAAAAGAAAAACAGACCAGAAACAACAGCAGAAAGAAAAAGAAAAACACATCAGAAAGCTGCCTGCCTATTAGAAGTTTTTCTCTCTCTGATACTGCCTTAAGAGCAAAGAGGTCAACTGTTTATTCTGGTTTCTGGTGCTAACAGAATACCACAGACTGTGTCACATAAACAACAGAAGTTTTCTGGCACTCAGTTCTGGAGTCCAGGTCATCCAGCAAGAAGGGGCCAAGTCTCCAAGGGTCTCATGCTGGTTATAGCGTGGCAGTAGAGTAAGGCACACATTGAAGGGACAGGGGAGAGGTACTGAACTCCAACACAGCCTTTTGGTGACGTCTAACGCATGCCTGCCATAATGAGCTGATCCACGCAAGAGGGCAGGGCCCTTGTGACAAACCAACTCCCAGAGTCTTTCCTCCTAATCTGTTGTTACACTAACCATTGAATTTCAGCATAAATCTTGAAGGAGATATTCAAATCGGGCCACTAAGGTAATTAGTAAGCTGGGCTACAGACCCCAGAAAATCTGTTCTGTCCATCATTCCTGAAGATATGAAAGTATTTCATACTCTGTTTAAATAATACATGCTAATAGTGATGGCAGCATCTAGATGGATGGAACGCCTTTCTTCCTTGGGGCTACAAGAAAATTTTGTGTTTGAAGGAGCCCTTTCATCTTCACAGAGGATAGGAGGCTGCTTTGCTCAGACATACTCATTGCTCGACATTCCACAGAACAGAGCAATGGGGAAGCCAAACGTCTCTCTTCTCATTGGCGCCTCTGTTACAGATAAACAGAACTTGCAACCAAAACATACTTTTCACCAACCTAGCTCACTATTTCCGTCACTGTATACATCTTTTCTGACATTCATTCAGTTTGAAAGTATGTTTTCTATCTTCAAATTCTGCAAGATTAAAAAAAGGCATGCACTTGCCACAAGAAGAGTTTTACAAAACAGTACTTTAAACACTATTTACATTAATTTCTATGTTCTAACAAGAGCAGTCATAGCAATGAGGTGTATTTGTGGAGCATTCCTACCTGACTGGTTCTTTTCTGTGAGTTTTATGTGTATTATCATGATAACCTTGCAGCACAAGATTCTCTTATTACCCTCTTTTACAGTGAGGAAATTGTGTTGTCACTCAGGCAGTAAGGGGTGGATTCACTCTGCAACCCACTCGATACCTAGCCTAACACTTTCTCTTCTCCATCAGGGCTTCTGGATGCTTTGAAGGGAACCACATTTACAACTACCTTAGCTTGCACAGGGCAACAGAGATGGAGCTGCACAGGGCTGATGAAGGATAAGCATCGGCAGCCTCACATGCATGTGGTCTTGAGATTCCCTACAATGAGATCAAGTAAATCTGACAGCAGGTCATCCTCCTTCCTCTTCCCGTGCTACTTCCTGTCTCCATCATGTACGGTGTGGGTGTGGAGTTAGCTGAACTGGAGTGACGGTATTTTCTAAGTGGAAACTGTGGTGGGGGTTACACTTAGCGTGGGCTCAGAGAAACGTACGTTATGTGCCCTTCCTGCAAGCTGCCTTGCAGCAGTCAGTGTGCTGCCTTCCTCCGCACCAGGCCTGCCATCCACAGAAAGATGCAGGTCTGAGGCACCGTCCTGCAGTGCCCAGGCCAGCTCCACTTCCTCAGCCAGCTAACTCCCTCACTACTCTGTCCTGCTGACCCTGCAGAGGGTCACCTCAGTGTCCTCACAGTAGGCAGAGAGCTCTCTGCAGTCTTTTTCTAAGGGCACTAATCCCACTCTTGAGGGCCCCACCCTCATCAACTAATCACCTCCAAAGGTCTCAGCTCCTAATACCATCATCTTGGAGTGAGTATTTTGACACATGAATTGGGGAAGGCGGGTGTGGGTCCAAAATGAAAGTGACCCCCAAAGTCTCATGTGTTTGAAGGTGATTGGGTCATGAGGCTGTCACAGTTGACTTGCTGCTAGAGGTGGAGTCCATGGTTTAGAGGAGAGCAGGAATCACAAGGAGAGATGCTGACACAATTGAGAAAACTGCTGGGAAGGAGAAGCACCCAGTGCTCTACACAGGTGGCTGGGGCTGTCCTTTTCTTGGTCCTTGTTCCTTTCCCACATCTTTCCTCACTTGCTGTTGCATTCAGGTCCTTGAGACCAAAGTGTCCAGATCTTTGTCTCTCCACCCATCTGCTTCAGACTCTCTCATTGTCTCTTTGTGTACTTCCTTCTCACCCTCTTCTTTCTCTCTTCTGCCCCTCAAGATGACATTTCTAAGCCCCACTGGTGACTTTGAACCTTTTATGGCACAGGTACTGAGACCAGTGGCAGGACAATTTTGATGATGCCACAGCTACCCTTGATTTTGCTGTGTGACCACACGGATGTTACTGAGGTGTCTTCCTTTGTAAAAGGACAATCACATTTCACTTCATGACCCACCGGGTATAAATGTCAATGTCATGGGGACAGTTTTTTTTTTTTCCTTCTCAAATAATTTAAACAGCGATAAGCTAAATATTTTAAGAAAATGAATTTATGTCACAAAAGTTTAGAAGGAATTTTTCAGAACATGTGATATTATCTTAAACTGTTACAGCAGAGATGTCTCACAGATCGGATCACATCTTCAGGAGAAAATTGTTTTTAGGAGACTGCTGTCTACAACCAGACAGCACCATCAATTCCACTCCAGCCTTCTGGGCTGGTCAAATGCTCTCCATCCCGTGATTTAGTTGCCTGAGTCTTTCGTTTTTCTACCTCAATTGTGAACCTCCAGGGAGCAGAGCATTGAATGTTTTTCTTCTCTATATCATTCTTTACTGTGTGAAGCCCTAAACAGCTGTGGATTTGAGCTGACTCTGCCAGCTACTCCACGCACCACCTCCATGCTCAGAGCAGTGAGCTTGTCAGAGTTTTTTTCCAGTAAGGCTGACATGTTAATCTACTTGAGCTGCCATAACAAAGCACCGGGGACTGGGTGGATTAAAATGTAGACATTTATTTTCTCACAGTTCTAGAAACTAGATGTCTATGATCAAGAGGCCAGCACATCCAGCTTCTAGTGTGGTCACTCTTACTGGCTAGTGACAGGCCGTCTTCTCTGTGTCCCTGTGTGATCTTTCCTCAGTACGGAGAGTGAGAGGAGAATCTCTCTGTTGTCCCTTCTGCTAAGGACTCCCCCGTATGATCTCATCTACCTTAATGACCTCCTTAGAGGTTCCAGCCACAAATGCAGATACATTCAGGACCAAAGCATCAACATATGAATTTGGGGACAGAGGACACGAACTTTCAGTCCATGACAGCTCGGGAGGCAGAATCAGACAGAAAAATGTAGTTTTCTCACCAGTTGAGACTTCTGCCTGTTTCTCCATTTTTACTGCTCCAGGCACTTTTCTGTCATGAGCTGTTTTTCAAATTTCTTTATATTTATTCAGGTCAAAAAGCCGCTCGGAAGCACAGCCAGACACAGACTTAGTAATTTATACAGGCTGGTCTTGCTCTGAGCATTTTGTCTTTTCTTTTTCTGTATTGCTATTTTCTCAGAGCAGCCTCAGTCCCTCTTCCTGTCTGTGACAACAGATGCACATTCCCCAGATGCTGCTGTGTGCTGTCCGCGGTAAGGCTCAGAGCTTCTTAGGAGAGGGGACTGATGTGGTTTTCCAGGTACAGCCAGATATTCACATACAAAGGCATGAAGCTGGACTGCATCTCACATATATACAAGAATTAATGCACAGAGTACAAGTCACATCTCACGATAGCTAAAACTGCAAAACTCTTAAAAGAAAGCATAGGTATAAATCTTCATCATCTTGAATTGGGCATCTTGAATTGGGCAATTCGTTCTGATACTTAAAGTACAAAGAGTTAAAGAATAAATAAATAATTTGGACTTTATCAAGACGGACAAATTTTGTTTTTCAAAGGAAAATTTCACTCAGATGGACAAGATATTATCTGCCTAATGTAAGAAAGTACTTGCAAACTATGTATCCAGCAATGGACTGGTATCGAGAATATATAGTCTTACTATCGAACAATTAAGATAAATTTTTAAATGGGTAAATGATGGAGATAGAAATCTCTTCAAATTCTACAGAACAAAAGGAAAATAAGCACATAAAAAATGTTAAACATCAACAGTTATTGGTAAAATGTAAATAAAAACCACAATGACAACAACTTACACCCAACACTAACTAATTTTGCTAAGGATGTGGAAAAATGAAGTTCCATAGATTGCTGAGAGCAATTTGAAATGGTGCAGTCACCATTAGAAAATAGTTCGGCAGTTCTTTAAAATGAGATTCCACAGCTTAGCAACTCTACTCCTATGTACATATGAAAAGTAATTAACATATATTCCTACATAGGAATTGTACACAAATCTTCGCAGTACTATTATTCATAATAATCAAAAGGTAGAGCTACCCAAATGCCAATCAACTGATGAGTAGGTAAAAAATGTAGTATATCCATACAATGGAATATTATTAGATCATTAAAAACGATTAAGTAATGATTCAAAGTGAACATGAATAAATCTTCAAAACATACAAAGTGAAACAATAATGCAAAAGGTCACAGGTAGTATGCTTCAGTTTCTAGGAAAAAGCCAGAATAGCTAAGTCCATGGAGACCAAGAGTCCGTTTGTAGTTGCCAGAAGCTGAGAGGTGGAGGAAGGACAGTGACTCTCAAGGCATATGGACTTTCTTTTCCTTTGATGAAACTGTTCTGGAATTAGATAGTGGTGATGGTTGCACAATCTTGTGCATATATTGACAGAAATTAAGTTATACATAAGAAATGAAGAATTTTAAAAATTCATTTAAAAAGGTGTCCTGGCTGAGACTGAGAGTATATATCAGGGTTTTCATGGGCAGCGGCACAGTACATTGTTCTTGTACTATACAGAAGGTCCATGCTTCATGGCAGTGGGCCCCTGCGCTTCCTGAGATGACAGACAGTCCAGTGTCCCCCAGACTCATCAAACACATCCCATACTCCAGGTTGATCTGGTGGCATGGAAGGGACCATGCAGCCTCGGCCTTGAGTACCCTGGCGGGAATCAGTGTTATCCAATAAGCAAAGCCAATAATGTCCCTAGTTCCCAAAGGCCTTGACTTCTTCATGGCCATTTGCATCATCATGGAGATAGTGTCTTAGTTACTACCTCATTGCTGGGACAAAATACCTGACACCCACAAGCTGAAGGAGGAAAGGTTTGTTTTAATTCACAATTTGTAGAGTTGAGTGGCTTCAAGGCAGGCAGAATGCCAGAGGGGCATGGTGCAGGAGAAACAGCCCATGGCAGGACAGGCAGAAAAAAGCAATGAACAGTGAACTTCCTTTTCCCTTTTCAGTTCATTCAGGCTAAAAGCCTATTGGCTGGTGCCACTCACACTCAGGGTGATTCTTCCTATCTGCAGCAAATCCATTCAACTACACCCAGAACCAATCACACCCTTAATCTGGTATCACATACTCACGATCCACCCTCCCCAAAGCCCCACCTATGTATGTGTGAGGATTTGCGGAGACATCTAGATACAAAGCATAACAGATAGGGATTGTGGAGAAAGCCCTGGGAATAATAGACTCAATTTTCCATCAGCTAAAGTGTCATTTAAACTAAGAGAGATTAGAAATGAATTTTCGTTTGTTTATCTGAGTTTGTGAACTGAAAATCATACTTTCTACCTTTTATTGGGCATATACTTTCCTTCTTTAGAATGTTGCTAAAGAAGCTTTTATGTTACCTGCATAAAAGCTTGTATAAATGGTGTGCCAACAGAGAGCTTTATGAAACAATCAGTTACATGGTCTAAAGTTCAGTCAGGTGTCTACATCCTTCAGGCCTTGACTCTTCTGTCTCACAGAGCGATTTCTATCATTAGGAGAAATACATAATCAGTTTCTGTATCTTCTGCCTTTTCCCAGATGACCTTCAACGTGTTGTGCCGAGCCAATTCCAGTCACACAGATCATCAACTAAAGCTCACAAATTTCAAAATTTTTCAGTGTTTAATAGGTCGTAGTTAAATATGAAATATTTGCTGCCATTAGACACTTGCATTTATGATCATCTGCTACATTTTCCTATCTTATCAACAATCATTGTTTCAATATTAAGATCTGAGTATGTGACAGAGAGAAAGTTAAATGCTCAGAGAGACTCTCATTGACAAGCACATCATCTTTCCTCTACAGCGGCAAAGCTCCAGGCTCGACAGGCTGCTGGATTCCATTTCTCAAACCTGCATTCACCCAGAGGTGACAAAAAATAATTCTGCAAAGATGCTTCTATTTTCCTCACCTGAGCAGATTGTTTTGAAACAAAGCGAAACTGAAGCTAGCAGCCAGAATTCAGCAGAGGTCTAATTCACTTTCCATAAAGAAATGACCCTTTCATCTTCAGAAATGAAGCATGTTTTACAGTTCTACACATTAGTATGGGCTAACTGTGTCAATTATAGGTAACATAGTCAAATAAAAAAGTCGAAAGTCCCAAAGTTGGTTAGCGATTGCTCTTCCCACAGAGTATCTTGGACCGTCATAACCATTAGTTGCACTCATATATTTATTCTTGACCTCCTCCCAATCTTATCCTTATTGTATGGTGCATATATTCAATTAACGGCACCAATGCTTCCACAGCCACTTCAAGTAATTTGAAAAATTAGTTCATTTACTACTTCTGAGTCTAAAGAGGGAAAGAGGCCAGTACTTCTGCCTCTAAAAGAAGATGCATACTGATGGAGTGAAGCCCTGAGTTATAACAATGGCAGTCAGCTTGCCATTTATGGGTAACCAAGTACACATTAAGCATCAAAGGTGTATTTTTCAAATTTATTTTCATATACATACTTCTTAGGTGATGCTACCATGTTTAAATAATGAGTACCTCGTGGTTCAAGGGTGGAGGCGAGGAAGAGAAGTGACTGAAACACTGTGTTAGTTACATTTCTAGAGCCTATGCTTTACAAGAGAGCAGGATATTTACAACATTCACTCACACAAGCCAAATGCAGGAAGGGTGCCGAATGTCTATCTGTGCACTGGAGAACCAAAAGATCCAATCAAGGGCTGGGAGCCCACGGCTATGTCCCATGTACATCTGTGCCTGCACTAAAAGGCTGAAGAAATCTATACTGGAGCCAGGATACAATGCTTATGGCAGAGATGAAGATCAGAGCTCCTCGGAAGCGAACAGCAGCCATCCCCAGTGACAGCAAGGTCCCGAGCTCCGTCTGCAATGAGAACAGCTGAGTTCCCTTTGGGAGAACCAGCCACAACCGAGCTTATCCTGGGAAACAGCTGGCTGCCATCTTCTGCTCCTATTCTCCTTTATGTTGTGTTGGCAACAATCTTCAGGTGGACACTTTCCACCCAGAACCACAGTCCAGCTGGGCGTTCCTGCTCAAGTTGACCACAAGAAGTCTACCACAATCCCTTAGCATTTGCTCGATCCCCAAGCAAAACCTTGGTCAAACCCTTCTAGGTTTCAGGTCAAGTCCCTGCCCTGGCTCTCTTCTCCACACATCCATCCGAGAATGGAGGCTAAATAAAGGGAAGTCCCTCTCAATAAGGCAGAATCTTCATCATATAAGAGGTTCATGAGTATATCAGATATTTAAGCAAAATCATTGTAAATAATCCCAATTTTTAAAAGTTTTTGAAATGTATGATTTAGTGAACTTTTCCAATGAATTTTGGTTTTGTTTCCAGTGCAAGCAATAGTATTGCTTAGAGAGAAAGGAAAATGGCAATGCCTGGATTCTGTGTCTTTTTGCTAAAAAATTACATTTCTTCCTGACAACGCTTAGCTGTAATGGGCTTGTTTTCTGAATACTAACTTCTGCTGAGAATGGTCTTTTATTCAAATAAGATGAGTATTTCCCTCGTTTATGGGATCAACTGGTTTAAAACACTAGGTCTCAATTTCAACTATTTCCAAGTCTCACAGGTGGATTGTGTGTTAATGAATCGTGTCGTCAAAGCATAACTATCGCCACTGGTGAAGAACAACATGTAGAGGAGCAACTCTCTTTCTGAGAAAGGCTGGCAAGCTGGGTCTCACGACGCATTCCAGTCTCTAGAAAAGACAGCAACCAGAAGCAGAAAACCTTCCTCCTCTGTGGATGGTTGAAGATGAGTTACAAGGGTCTGGGTGGGGAGAAGTGATTTGGGAAGCTGAGCATTTCATTTGTTAACTTGCTTCCTTATTTGGGGCCACCAGTGTATCTTCGATTTAAATGAATTGGTGATCTTTTAGGAATTCTGCATTTGCCATGTACTCCCCAATCTCATGCACTTACTTCCTTAAACTTCTGTGTCCATCGAAGACTCAAGCACTTGAGGGAGCAGCTGTTTAGATACCATGGACCATGTAACTCATTGGTTTTTATCCGCACCTCACAGCACAGTGGTGAATACTAGGAGCGTTTCAGGCATCTGTGCATGTTGTGTTCTGCTGTATTTAACTTTAGGTTATCTCTACATTCTACAATCAGAATAGAAAGACCTCTTAAACACAAATTCAGGACTTAGGAATGAGCAGAGGGACTGACAAAAAGCAGTTTCCAAGGACTTCAGAGATGTTCGGCATCTTTTAAAGATGCCAAGAACATTCTCACATGTGGAGTTGACGTTCACTAAGTTCTTTCTGGGAAGGGGAATCTGTAGAGACAGAAGCTGGAGAAGAAAGCACACTTGGTAGGGAACTGCCAGGCTGGGTTGGAACTTGGTCAACACCTGCTCTCTGTCCTCAAGTCCTCGAGGTGTCCGCCCCCTCTTCTGTGAAATAAAATGAGTTGGCTATTATGACTTCAACTCAAAATAACTTCACTCTTCCAGGAAAAATTTATTATTTCACAAAACTCAGTTTGTTGAAACTTCTAGCTAGAATTGATGGCAAATATGTGGAGGTGGTCAAAAGGAAAGATGGTACATCAATCAGCTTTTTGTCCCTGGGACAAAGTACTTGACATTTGCAACTTAACTAAGAGAGGTTTATTTGGTTTTGTTTCTCCTTGTGGTCACCTGACTTCAGTGCAGAAACACCATGGCAGAAGTGCATGATAAAGGAAAGCTGCTCAACTCAGGACATCCCGAGGGTGGGAGGCAGGGAGTGAGGGAGCAAGGGAGGGAGGTAAGGAGGCAGGGAGGGAGTCAGAGAAGAAGAGGAAGGCAAAGGAGAAGAAGACAGAGAGAAAAGGCTGGGGACAGGATATACTCTTCAACAGCATGTCTCCAGTGACCTGCTTCCTCCAACAGGCCACCTGTCACCTCTTTAAGCCTCACTTCTGAACACTGCTACCCTGGGGATCCAAGCCTTCAAACAGGAGTCTTGGGAGGACACTTCGTGCTGAAATTCTAATAGTGTATTTTGTGGTGTGGGACAAAGCAGGCCGTTTGTTACCTGTAGGGTTGCCTCAAATATACTTCACGAATGGCTGCTTCATCGTGGCAGCCCATTTACAATCCTGACAGGGTCTTTCTGGACAACTAACATGCTGCTTTTATTGAGAGCATGTGAGGCATGGCCACCGGGTTACAGAGACTCTGAAGACACGCAAAAGGAATCATGGAACTTGCATCTTCTGGCAGGAACGAAGTGACTCAGAGAAGTTTCGAGGTGGGAGCAAAGGAGGGAAGTGAAGAGGAAGAAAATTAGAACTTTCATGTCTTCATTTTACTTCACTTTCAAGGAAGGGTGGTAGGTGAAACGGGCACAGTGAACAACTGACCTCCAGAAAAAGCCGTCACAAATGCTTGCTGTGATCGCAGTCACTAAAGAATTCTTTAAAAAATCATTTCAGCCTTTTCATTTACAAAATATTAACATTTCTTGAAACTAGAGACAAACTCCTAGTTCCTGCGTATTCTATAATGAGTCAGTTTTAAAAGTGTCACCATCAAGCTACATTTCCCTGTTCATGCGTCTGTTCCTAAGATCCCCGCCTCACGCAGAACCATTTTCCAAGCGTGATCTCCCTGAATTCAGCTCTGAGTTTCGCACTGTGGGTGCACAGCTGGGGCAAGAACATCCCTGTGTCCCAGGGAGGTGGACACACTCGGATTAATGAGAGAAACACAATTTCTGATACTGCTTTCAAAATCATACATACTGAACATAATAGTAGCTTCAGGAAAACAGTGCTTTTCCAGATATAGTTTTAAGCACAATTTTGTCTAATATTGAGTGGTTATATTTGTGTAGTCAGCATCTTCAATCATTTCTGCTACTTCTTCACAACCTGGGCCCGAAGAGATACTTCTACCGGAAGATTACATTATATATGTTAAATAGGTACAGAAAGATACTTTAAATCACATCTCAACTATTTTTAGGAGTGAATGAAAATTCTAAGAGGAGGACTTGGACACAGGAACATTGTGGGACACTGTCTAAATTTTAGAATATATATCATTATGATTACAAAGGTTCAGAAAAAATTGCAGGAAAGAGAATTTGGGTACAGCATTTATTTATTCTGTTTATTTTCTAAACTAGCTAAAATAGGTTCTTCATGGAATGCTTTAAAATTTTAATATTTCATTATTGGGGATAAAAGTTTAATCTTTATAACATACTTTACTAGTTTGTTTATATAGTTTCATTTTATTATGCTGCTATTTAGCCTCTATATTCTGTAAGATTTTTCAGGTTTTGGTCACTTGAAAACATATATATTAACATCTGTGTATATTTGTATGTATGTATGTGTGTGTGTGTGTGTGTGTGTGTGTGAGAATATATATTTTCTTTTAAGTGAGCTTGCAAATAGTGACATGCAGCTGTCATTCTATTTTCCTGAGCCCAGGCATCTTCCAGCTCTGCTCATGGTGACAGACCGTCCTTCAGGAAACAGGTTCTGCAAAGAAGGATGCTACTAAATTTTTCCTAAATGGAAGGATTTATTTTAATGCTCACATACAATTAAATGAGGCAAACTATTTACATAAAACATAAGTACAAAAAATATAATACAATTTATACTGTACATCATCAAGATTCTCTAATTTTGCGCTCCCCCCCGCCCCCACAGTTAGAGATGATGAGCAGGGGGGAAAGGAGTTGCTACAAAACAAGGATGGCTGCTCTCCTGGCAGTATTCAGGGTCGCTCCTCAGGAATTTGCTGCTTAAAAAGGGTGAACAGGGTTAAGATACAGCAGTCGGCAATCACCAAGGCAGCGAGAGAACAAGGCGTTCTCCTGCCGTAATGATAGCGACTTCTGTCTTACAGGTGTGTCTGTGCTCCTCACAGGTGAGGCTGGGAGAAGCCAGAGAGGTTGAGCTGATTCCCCTGACTGGCTAGGTAACCCCCCTCCGCACCCCTTTTCTGAACGTCCGTAACTGATGCGGTGTGAGACAGAAAGAGCTCCCTGTCTCAAACTGATTTCTGAAAACGACGTGTCTGTCTGGTGCCACCGTACAGCAACGTGGGACCCAAATCTGGACAGCTGCAGCGGGGACCGAAGACCAGTGAAGTGATGGACAGAAAACAAAGTGATAACCATGGGAAATTGCTGTTGCTCAAGAAGAAGAGCTAACAAGAAGAGCTCAGAAGAAAACCTGACAACAAAATAGATTGGAGGAAGTCTGGCATGCTCAAGAACTCCTTGAACAAATATTCAGCAACCTACTAGCACTCCACCAGAATAACCAGTCTTCCGTTTTCTCAAAGGTAGGAGAAATGCCAAACTTTCTCGTTCCTGAAAAAGCTCTGCGATGATACACAAGGATCAATTAAACTAAAACTTAATTTTAAGATCAGTAACTGTTTGCAAGTCCACCAAAGGGCTGAAGTTGGCTTTGAAGAATTATCAGTGAACAGAGAAAACAATCCCAAATAAGTTTATTTTGTATCACAAAACAGCCAATAACAAATGAACACAAAATGAAGCATAACAAGTTTAAAGTCAAATCAAGTGGAATAACACACAATTTTGTTACACGCTTTTGAAGAATCTTACATCGGACCAAGCTTGTGCATTTTCTGGGCAGACAGAGCAGACGTGGCAATTCTGGATGACTGCGCGGAAGGTTCCTAATGTGCTTTCTTTCAAAGTGCAGGAGTTCAGTCTTGAGTTCAGCACACCATCATGGTACAAGGGAAAGCAATCAACTTTAGCAGAGAGAACACTGTTACGTTTTTAAAATCCAAACTGACAGTAGCATCTTTTGTAAATTTGTGAAGCACTTTTTTTTTTTTTTTTTGGTGCTGGGGATCGAACTCAGGACCTCGTGCTTGTGAGGCAAGCACTCGAACCACTGAGCTAAATCCCCAGCTTTGTGAAGCAGTTTTGACAATGATTTAAAAAATAAAACAAATCAGGCAGTGCTCTAGGTGATCCTCATTCCACAGTTCCCAAACCTGTTCCAGCCACCGGCAGCCTGCGTCTGGTTTTTCTATGCCGTGGACTTGGCTGAAGAGGAACAGAAACACACACCTCTAACATTGACAGGCGTGACACTGACATTCCTATTATAGGACAGACATGAAGGTGTTTCTGGAAGATGTAAAAATTAGAGCGCTGTCACTTTGTGGGAGCCCGAGACCAGGTTAGCCTTAATTCTCAACACACCACTGCCCAGCGGGAGCCAAGCCACACCCGAAGATGAAGGGCTTCGTGGCCATTTTCTATTCCTGAGTTCAAAGAGGCGTGGAAGGGTGATTTTCTTCAAGGGTATCCAATCAACTCTCTGCTTCTAGATGGAACCAAAAATATCCAGGTGTAGCAACGAGATACTATCTTAAACAAGGCACTAGCAACTTTGTACAAGAAAGGGAGCTACCCCAATTCCGGAGAGGGCAGCCAATGGTGCTCTTCTTTTTTAGCATCACTGTAGGAGAATAGGTCCCGTTTTTCAGAATCCATACATAACTCTCCACTTGTATTTATCTAACATTTGAATCGTTTGGCATTAAATTGTCAAAAGACTGGGAAAGAAGAGGATCGTGTTTGAACTACTGGCCTCATATTTCTGACTAAATACGAAGAGGTGAAATACATTTTCCCACCTGACTTCACATTTTAGTTTAAGAAATGCCAAGGGGTGTTTTCCTACCTCCGCATTTCTCCTTCTAGGACTGGAGGTGTCCTTGGCTAGTAACCTTCACTGTGTCCACACAGGGAGACCCTGCTGCTCGGGCAAGAGTTGATATTGACTCTGGCCATGGGTAATAAGCTACAGCGTTTTCTGCGGCAGAACGAATACACTCTTTCACAAAGTGTGCTCTTCCAAAAAGAGCGCCAGGCTCTGAAAGTAGTTTTGTTGCGGCTCTAAGCACATGGCAGTGTGAACTATATTTCACAAGACAAAAGGTCTCCATTCCTGGTACCTCCATAATGGATACCAAATTTCTGAGAATATGGAAAAAGTGAATAAAAATTTTTGATCCATCTGCTAAAAAATGCAAATAATACATCTTTAATGTAAGTCTGTAAAGAAGAGTAATTTTAGAAGTTGCTGCCAATAATCCAATACATCCTCTCATTTTTCAACTTTCCAAAGAGGAAAGAGGCAAGCATTAAAGTAACATTTATTCTTTTGTTTTATCTGGTTGTCAAAGCAGACAACTTGAATGTCTTGGCTCAGAATTTGTAGTGTTATGAAACATCTTTAAATCAAATTTAATTAATAACCACAACAGAAGAGAAGAGCAGAAATAAATTCCACGATGGTCCCTGTGCTCCACATATTTTATCTTCCAAGGCAATATACGGTGCATGGAATCTCCTTTTGCGTATTTCTTAGGTCAAAATGAATTATCACTTTTGACTTTTCTGATTTTATACTCATTGCCCAAAAAAGCATTTTGCTCAAAATGGCTTCTAGTATTTGATGGTAGATAACTACAGACAATCAACCACAGGTGATAATAAGCAATCAAATATTGGCAATGTCATGGCAACATAAATCTCCAAGTGTACTGCACAATAAAAGAGAGTCTGGATGAACGGATGGGCCAGCCTGGCCAAAACCATCTGTGAACTCCAGCTTGTATCATATTAAAAACAATGGCAGAGTTTGTATAAGGGCTGCTCGAAGGTTATTGTCTTGACAACTTCATGAAAATTAATTGTTGGAGCCATGAGACACAGATGCAGCCCTGTCACTCAGGGGGTGGTTGCTTTGACACTGATGAAGTTCTCTGTATCATCGGTACCTAATGCCTTTGCCTAGGGGTTCCAGTGTGACTTTTTGAGACAAAAATCCTAAATTCAATGAAGTTAGCCCAAAACACCACTCAAAATGAGAAAGCCCCACTGAAATGTAAAGGATGTTTTGAAGTAAAAGACACAGCCAGCACTGTGGCCACAGGACAAAACTGACAAGGAAAGTGGCCAGACAGTGTTGGGAAATATTTTATTTATTCTAAAAGTAAGAAAAATAAAGAAGCGTAAGGACAGTTGTAAATTCAATGCTATCAAAGCTGTGTTTAGATAAAATGATTAGCTGAGTGCATCCTTTAGGTGGCATGCTGGGGACATGGCATCTCCCTTGCTGAGAATTTGCCCACACCTTTGAAGGCAAGGCCCACTAACTCTACAGAGATTCAGGTGGAAAACATCACTGGAGTAAGCTTTGTCTCCCATGGTTTTCATCCCTTTGCAAGGACATGTGAGCACTCTCGCTTAGAACCCCTGCACTCTGAGCAGCGGACCTCGGAAGATTCCCAGGGTCAGACCCAGAGCTGTGTACGCGCTCACCAGGGACTGCTCACAACACTTGCCACAGAGGGACTCGTCCCTCATTTTCCATTCCAACTACTTATCCAGTTGTTAGCCACATTTGCTTCTTTTCTTCCTAGCATTACCCAGGAGTCAATGGGAGCAGATCTTCGGTTCACCCCAGACCATGTGGACTGACTCTTCCTAGGGACAGAGTGCCTTCTATGGCAGGGACACGTTCATGCCTGTGCACAGTTTGTAATTCTTCAATTCCTGTAGAATCTGTCTACCCCTTTATGCACAAGGAATCTTTCCTTCCCCTAATATTAGTGCTAATTCCAATCTGAGTGTACTCGATCAGGTCTACATCCCTACAGGAGCAGCGAAGTTCAGATGCCCCTATAAGTTTTAGGGGGATGAGCCACAGAAATGTGTCTTGGGGAGGTCTTGAAGAAAATGCCCAGGAGTCTGGTAACCATGGCGCTTCTGTGCAGCTGAGCCTCACCCAACTCTAGAGCTCTTTAGAGCTCACCGAGTTTGCGTCACTCAGAGATAATAAAGCTCACACTTCACTGAAGCCCCCAGATATTCAGGGAGGACCCGCTGTGCCCCATGCAGGGATTCTGCTGTCCCTTCTGTAGAACATCAGCGTACTGTAGGATTGAGGGGTACTAGTTTACTCCAGAGAAAGGGCCCTGAACAGTGCTGGGCCTTGCTTTCAAAGAATTTAAATGTGTGACTGAAGCCAATTTCCTAGTGAAAATCAGCCATATTTCAACTATACACAGAAATGGCTCTAGAAATTAAATTGTGATTAATGTCACTTGACAACAGGCTCAAACATGTGCAGCTTAAAAATATGTCTCTTTGTGCTGCTTGGACACAAAAAGAGAAGAAAGAAGGAAAGAAGAAAGGAAAGGAGGGAAGAAGGGAGGAAGGAAGGAAGAAGGAAGGAAGATTTAGAACTCAAGGATACTCATTATTAATCAAAGAATCTTCCCAACACTCCCAGAGAGTGCTGTTTTAAATTGGAGAAGGTAAAAACACATATGCTAATAACTCTGTGTTCCTCACTACCCATACTGTGCACTTTCCCACATCTGAAGGTTCATTCATCAATAAATACATGTATTAATATCAGCTCAGGCATTTATTATAATGCCCGGAGGCATCAGATGAGCTCTTTCAATTCTATTCTTACTTAATTATTCTACCCACTGTCACATGCTGTATGGATACACTCTTTGCAAGAATTTTATCTTTTTCTCTTCTGGAGAAAGACTCTACCAATGGTTTTAAAACACCCTGAGATGCTACTCAAAGACTGCGGCTGAGGCCACGGGGATGGCAGAGCCCTGCCTGCCTGCCTGCCTGCCTGCCTGCCTTCCTTCCTTCCAGCCCCGACTTCCCAGGTGCCCCGCACCACCCCCGCCTCTGTGCAGAGAGAGGTGGGATCGGGGTGGGTGGACAGGGAGACAGCACTGAGAGAAAGAGAAGGCACCAAGCCGAACAGCTTCTCCCCCTGGCCTGGGGCCGCACATGACAGCGTAGAACCGGGGTGTCATTTCCATGTGTACTGTGACAGGCCCCAGAGAGCCAGCTTCGTACATCATTAGTGCTCTTGGTTGGGGCCAAATGCCACGCACTAGTTATATCAGGGAGAGGGAAGACACAAAGATGCTTGTCATTAAACGTCAGTTCTTCCAATACTCAGAATAATACAGAAAGTAAAAAATGTCATTCTCGGGTCTAGATCCATACTCTCAATACTTTCCCTGATTAGCAAGGTTAGTGTTCAAGATCTTTCTGTGCGGGGAGAGGAGGTGTGGAGTCATCCACCTGCTGATGCGCAGTGACTCTACAGGCAGGATGCTCCTGTGGACCAGACGGGGGCTTCAGGCCAACAGCGTGCCGAGCAGCTCCCTGGAATGCCGTGGAACCCAGAAGTCGCAGTGAGGCTGGTTCTGTACAAGCCGCAGAGAACTGTCCCCGTCCCTGTGTCTGTGCCGCTGCTCCGTGTGCTCATTCCCCCGTGGACACAGTCACCACCTCCAGACCTCGAGGGAGTGTCAGCTGACCGCCACCTTGGCAGGCGCAGGGAGGTGGAATCCCCAGGCGAGAATCTTTCCAAGTCCACATGCAAGTAACTTCTGAGAATCCACAGTATTTTCCAGATTGGAGAGGTTGGGAGGTCCACTGTGAACACCTGTTTGGCCAAATTCATTTTCTTCATTTTAACAAATAATATGGGCCTTGTGGAGAGAGGGTGCTCTCAGATAGGGTGCTTATTTTCTTGTTTCTTGAATTAAAACACCATGAAGATCTATGTTCAAAATCAAGAAGCCATTTGTATTTCTAAGACTCTTTCCGACATGGGTAACATGTAGATAAAATAAAGCTCACGTAACAACAGACTTGTTAGAGAAGTGGGCTGAACACAATAAGAAATTTCACACCATGGCTCATTTAACAATGATCAAGTGTTTGCTGTAGACCAGATTTTCACAATGTATTTAGTTTTTTGTTGCCTTTAAGGATGTGTATTTCTGCCAGCAATGGGACACTCTTGGCTTGAAATGCACTTGAAAAAGATCCAAACTTCCTCTCCAAAGCCTCAGAAACATGGGGAGTCAGGGAGCACAGATTTGAGGGACTGAGGATTTACAAGAAGCCAAGAATGTAAGAGCTATTAGTACTCATCGTAATTATTGAGATCTGTAAAGTAGGCATTAGAATAGGTCTTCCCAGTGAGATGTGGGTTGAAGTATTTGTTTCTTTCCTCTAGGATCAGGTTGTTTTTGTTAAATGCCTGCAAAAAATAGAGGATACAGAAGAGAAGTGAGACACCTCAGTAAGTGATATTCTAGAATGAATAAGAGGGGCCTCTGATGTTGAATTTGAGCTCTCGGTTACATTTCCACCACTTTGGAAAGTATTTTCTCACATATGTCCCATTCTCCAGTTTATCTGCCTCACAGAAGACTTGCCTAATAACTAGAACGAGGCTGACTGTCTTTGATATATTTGGTTCTTCTTTTGAACCTTAGTAAAAAAGTTACCAAGAGAAGCAGAGTGTCAGAAAACCTGACTTGAAACTTCTAGAAAAACTTGAGTGATTTCCAGTTAACAGACACTTTAAATATCACCACACCTATCAAGAATATATTGCAGCTCTCAGATTTCATTGGATAGGCGCATTTATCAGTGATCTTGAGAGAACTTCTTTAAGTAAATGCATCAGATTCAAATGCCTTGATTTCTTTTCACTCTGTTAGTATGTTGTGTGGCCATCTCTGACATGAGGCCCTTCATTAATAGTCACTGAAGTCACCTGCAATTTCAAATAACTTAATTATGCCAAGTAGAGGGTACATATTGAGAAGGCAAAAAAAAAAAATGTGAGATGGAGTAGGCAGAGACCAATTGCTTGGGACTAGTCTGGGCAAGTGTGGAAGAAAATTCTAGAAGGTTCATTAAAGACCAGGCAGCCATTCCTGCACTCAATATTATTTGCCTTCATGGCAGCGCCATTTCTGATCATCTTAAAAGTGGGTATCAGATGGTCCTGGGCACACAGACCAAATGAATTATGCAGATCAGTCAGTGCATGAGAACCGTGCTTCCTGGAGGCCCTTTCTTGGGTTCTGGGCATTGGGTTGGAGACTCCCCACTCATAGAAGGAGCTCCTGTTCCTGCTCACACTTCAGATCCTTTCTGGGAGGCTGTAAGGCCTGCTGTTAACCTGGTGCTCCTTCCCCCAGATCCACCACCTGACTGGGGCAGTGCTGATGGATTCTGATCTTGGCTCAAGCAGATTCCATGGGTCAAAGTAAAATGGCTGCACCTCTGCCCAGGCAATGGAGAAAGGCAGCCATGGGCCAAGGAGGGGACAGGTGAGGACACTGTGGCTCCTGGGACTCCCTGAAGCTGTAAGAGCCAAAGACGTTCCACACTTTCACACAGAAGAAATCTGATTTTATAGGAAACCTTGAGAGCAGAAGGAGGCCATCAAAACCCTCCCGAACCATGTTAAGGGAAACCACCAACTGAAAAGGAATATGAGACTTCAGTCAGACTTAGCTCAGGGGAGGCCCTTCATCTCTGTGGGTTGTAAGACAGAGTGGGAGAAGTAGACAAGAACCCTGACATCTTTCCGGCTACACATCTGGCCTGATGTCCCAGGTAGACAAAACAAGAACAGCAGTTACTGTTTGTTGGGTGCTGAGTTCTGGGTGTGTTAGGTCATTAAAACCTCCCAACAAAATGGGAGTATGTATTGTTATACCCATCTCGAAGATGAAGATAGTGAGATTCAAGGAAGTTCAGGTTTATTTCTGCAACAGACCTGCACACCTGCTTACCACAATATGGCCCTCATCCTTGCTGCTCAGTCGTACACATGTTCTCAGCAGGGAGCGCTTCTCCTTGCATGACCCCTCTTCAAATGGATAAAGCACAAATGAGGCTGAGATAGACAGAAGCCAGAGACTCACTATGCTCCAGCATTTTAGTTACTGCCGATTTGTGTCCCTTCTGTAACCCTATTCCCAGCAGGAGATGTCGTCTTTGCGTGGCTGTAGCAAAGCTACAAAGGTAGTTCATTATCAAGGGTCCTCTTCCTGTGTCACCTACTCTGTCACCAGTGTTGGCATGCCTGAGCTTCGCTAACATGTCCCGGGTCCACTGACCTTTGCACATCTGGCTGCAGCCAGCACTGCCAAGTCCTTACCTTGATGGCCTCCACCGAGTCGTACTTGTCCAGTTTGTTGATGTGGTTGGTTATGCTGGTGTTGAGAGGGGCTGGGGACACAGGGTGGATGACAGTCGCGTCGTGGGACTGCTGCTGGTAGCGCTGGCAGTAAGTGTAGACCAGCAGTGTGAGGAGGCAGCCGAGGATGGAGCTGCTCAGGCCCACAGCGATCATGTGGAACATGTTGAACTCTGGGAGACAGAAGCAATGTGACGTTGGGCTTGAAAAGACCACACTACATAACTGCTCCAGGCACTCAGATGTAAAGAGAAAGGCAAAACAAGAAGCCATGCGCCTGTTCTAAAACAAGAGAAGTCACAACAATTCTTTCCCTTAAAGTGTCATGGTCAACAGAAAGTTTCTCCACAGGAACACAGTGTATTTTAAGTTCATGCTTTTATGGATGGCAATTAGAGGCATTTTAAACCTTAGTACGCTAGCAGAAGCATCTCTGTTGTTCTTTTCTTTGAAGACTTGTACAACATCTGTCTTCTGTTCCACATTCACAATCATCCCTGGCCTGTGGGGTTTCTGGAGGACGGTGTATTCATCTTCCTTCCCGGGCATCCAACATGGCGCCTCCACAGCCTGAGGGAAGACGCTCCAATCCCTGCACACCCGCGAGCCACACTGCTTCCCCCCCTTATGACTTCATTTTATTTAAAAATATTTTCCATTTATGTGAATTTTCATGTTTTCCATTATATTTTTGAATGTGAATATGCACGCACTGTATAATATCAGAAACTACTTCTAACGATTATGAAGGAAAAGTCTCCCTTCTTTCCCAAAAGGAACTATTGTCTTCAGTGTGCTTCCAGAGATGCTCTGCATGTGAGTGTGCTCTGTGCACTCGTGCATGTGTGGTGTGTGTGTGCATATGTGTGCAGATAGGATCCCAAGGATTACATTTTTCATTTATAATGTATTTTGATGATCTTGTCAGGAAAAATGGTTTACTCCAAAGAAATAAAGGATTTGTGCTAAATGAATATAATGTGATATTTTAGGAGGTCATGAAATGACTCATTTGGGAGGTGTGGGGTGCTGGGGATCAAACTCGGGGCCGTGCACTTGCTAGGTAAGTGCTCTACCACTGAGCTAAATCCCCAACCCTGAAACGACGCTTTTGGACCTGTTGTTTTTCCATTCTATAAGTGTCTCTTCATTTGAGTTTCTTTCCCTGAGGTAGAAGTATAAAATATTCCAAAGGTGAACTGGCCTGGACTTATACCTCTGAAACAGGAGTGATGCAAGGCAGCAAACTAGGCCCTACATGATGCCCAAGAAGTAACAGTAAAAACCAGGCATCCACTGTGAGTTTGGACACTGCTATCAAAGTTCCAGCCATTCTGGGAACAAAAGTGACATCTAGGCTGTGCTTATACAGCTGAGGCTGGAGAAAGTCACGCCAGACAGAACAGGAACTTCTTTCTCCTAGGCTGCACTGGCACTGTGTGCCCAATCACCTGTGGATTACAGGGCTCACGTCTCACCTGTCCTGAGGACACCCACCTTTCCCCCAGGTGTCTCCTCCACGCACCACTGAGGTATGCACTCTCGCCTGGTGTCCTTTTGTGATCTGTCAACCCTGGATAGAGTGGAACTATGCAGATGCCTGCTGTGTATAAGCCCAGACACCAGGTGAGCCTGTCTGGCTGCAGAGCAAAGTCTTCAGGGCTCTGGTGGCAACACGAACCTGCAGGTGCCTCATCTCTGTGGCACCTTAACCTGCAGGTCCTCTTCCCTAGGGTCACCGAGCTGCTTCCCTTGCTCCATGATCCTGGTGCCTCTAGGCTATGCTCACTACTCAGAAGGGCCCTCTCCCTCTGAGTAGGTCCAGGGCTGACAAGTGGTGTCAAAGGAGGACACATGGGGGAAAGGTCTAGCAGGATCCCAGGACTCTGCCTGAGTCTTGCTCCCCACAGAGGCCCAGAATCTGGGGAGCCCACGTGGGAAGCTGAGCCTCAGGGGGTGGGAGAGGCCCTCAGGGGCTCCTGTCACACGTGGCAGAAGCTCAGTGCCCCTCATCTGCCCCTAAAGCCCAGCCTGTCCATACACTGCGCTCCTCTCTGCTCCTGGACACCATGCTCCAGGGAC
>PVJO010018825.1:0-35712 GCA_004026905.1 Hystrix cristata | reverse complement strand
AACCACACCCTGCGCAAATTCTAAAGAATAAAGGTTTATGTAGCTCACAGCTCTGGAGGTTGAGAAGTCCCAGACCATGGCACTAGATATGCTTGGCCTTCTTACTACAGGGCAGAAGGCATCGCACGGTGAGACAGCCAAACTGGCTTTTCTAACCCATCAGTCTAGTCATAACAAATGGATTAATACATTTATGATGGCAGATCTCTCATGACCAATCATTTCTTAAAGTCTCTATCTCGAAATAGCATTAGCGTGAGAATTTGGGGATTAAATTTCTAACATAGGAAATTTGGAAGACACATTCAAACAGAGAGGTAGAGGATTCCAGATTGGGATAATGTGCCAATTTAAGAGAAAACCCAGCATCTCTGAGCATATCAGAAAATATGCGTGTAAAAAATCCGTGGATTTTGGTATCAGGTGTGTGCTCTTGACCAAAGTGGGTAACTGATCCCAGCCTCATTTTCTTGTGCCTGAAGTGAGGTGACAAGCTAAAGATCTTTAATATGGAGTCTTGGTATGTAAATTAAGCAAGGCCAGGAGTGTACTCGATGGATAAAAGAGAGGTTGTTTTCTCTTTGAGGATACAATTGTTGTTAGGGAGAGTGGGGAAAGGAGACTTATACTTCCTGTTTGCCCATCTTTTTAAAATTCTGTAAATTACGATGTTTTCAATTATAAACTAGAAGGGAGACAGGAAGGAGACAATATTAAGGATGAAAAATGGCTACAATTTTGATTTTAAAGCAGGCTTTCTAACAGAATGTATGTTCTCAGAATAATTAAATAAGACACAGCTATGCACGCTGATGTCAGCTGTGTCCTACAAGGGCACTGAGCCAACAAGCAGTGACAACAGCTACCCTGGGCATGGCCCATCCTTCCGCTCACATGGCAAGTCTCCTGTATGGACAAGAATATTGCACTGCATTCTCCTACTGTAACTTTTATTGCTGGTGCTTTAGCAAAAGTTGGGACAAGAACAGTTGAGCAGTAACTTAAGTAGCAGCTGCTTTGTTGTTGTCATTGTCATCATCTTCCTCCGCGCCCTCCTCCTCCACCTCATTTTTCCTTAGAGATACAAAGATATTCTCAGCTTCTGTCCCAACTCAGGCTCACGGGCTCTGGGATCTGGGATCTGGGATCTCTTCTGTTTATTCCTACTGAGTGTACCTGGTACCTCTGTCTTTGGATTAGCCTCTTTTCCCGGCAGTCATCCCTGCCTTTGGATTGGATTGCATGGAAATGTTTTGTTTCCCAAATTTCCAGCCAACATTTAGCTAGTGATGCCTTATTAGTGTTTAGAGAAAGGATCAGGATGAATATTGAGAATCATCATCTATCCTCCATTTCAGAAAGAAGCTTTTTCTTGTATTGTGTTCTTTTTCAGTTTTCTCTCTACAGAATCCAAAAGCTCTTAAAACACATCTGTTTAAAAGACATTTGCATACTTTCCTGGTAACTACAACTCATTTACCTGGTCAGGGAGGTGATTCTCAGCCAAGACAAAGAGAGTTGCAAGATTTCAGCAATGCCTTCCTGGCCCTTCAGAACTAAAACCACAGGAAAATGAAGGGCCACCTCTCAATGTCTCTTTCCTCCACAGTTGATCCCAAAGATTTTACCCTGATTGGAATAGTTTATTCAAACTTGCCCACAGAGCTCTTTAAAAGAAAACAGTAGAAATGAGATTCTGATATATTTAGAAAAATTAATATATGGTTACCTTTAACAAAGATGTTTTCAAATGAGTGGATTTCATCTTGTTTGTATGGAACATTCTTATTTGTTTGCAAATAGAGTCAATAAGAAAAAAGGTTCTCCCAATCTTTAAAACTGGCACTATCAAGAAAGAGAGGAAGGAATGTGTCCTCCAATGGGGATAGATGGTAAGAGAAATACACGCTAATGATTTTCGTGGCCTGTCCACAAGTATGGAGACATGGCTGGAGACTAATATTGAGACCCAAAAGTTTGGTTGAGCTCCATGGACACAGAGATCTGAAGACATCTGAAGGATTGTCCTGTTCAACCTCTTATGCTAGAGATGATCAAAATGTCTCAGCAAAGATAAGTGACTTTCTCAAGTGTCACAGCACATAGTGGTGAGGAGATAAATCCCCAAGAGATGTGGTCTTCACCAAAGAACTTCTTCACCACATAATTGGTTGACTTTTATTTCACTGATTCATAGGGACTCCGCTCTCCTTGGATCTGGAGGAAGTAGGTCCTCACCCACCAAGCCAAAAATAATAGCCTTACTGTATTTGAAGTACTCCACCGATCTAAGGAAAACTCCTTGGCTGTCTCTGACAAAACACTTTCCCTCTCTACAAAGAAATAAGCTCAATTCACAGCTCCTCTTTCCTGGGCATTTGATGGCAGCTATGGAAAACAATGACTTTAAACATAAACAGTGGTCACTGATGGAGAAGGAAGGTGCTTTCTTCTATCATAGAGCAGGAATAGGAAGCAGTAAATTGCATAAGTGAGCAAAGTGGCGTTTGGCATGTGTGTGCACACATATGTAAGATTTCAGGCAGAAAGAGCACATTTCTGATACGTGCATGTAGAAAAAGCATGAATTTTTGTATTAGGCAGACTTAGAACTAAATATTGACTTTAATATTTGCAGTGTAACCAAGGAAGTTAACCTCTCTCAGCCTAACCTTATTTGCATCTAAAATGAGAACAACAAGCTGCCAATCCCCGCCACGGACTCTTGGTGTGTAAAGTAAGCATGAATGTAAAGTCCTGATGCCCAATGGATAAAAGGGTCATTTTCTCTTTGGGGAGAACAATTGCTATAAGGAGAATAGGAACGGGAGGTCTATACTTGCTGTTATCCCATTTTCTCTAAATTTTCTAGAATTAAGATGCCTTCAATTATGAAATAGAAGGAAAGAGACTTTACATGAAAAATGGCTACAATTTTGAGTTTGGAATTAGGCTTGCCGACAGACTGTGAGTATGTTCTCAGAATAATTAACAGGAAAGCCAGGACTGGGGAAATTAATTGCTGTGGGTGCAACTACTTTCCAGTGACAACCTTGAGGCCAAGGCACAATGAGATCTTATTTCTCCATGAGGTTAGGCAAAATCTATGTGGACAAGCTGCTTCCTGCCCTGGGAGAGGAGGGGCTGTCTCTCTATTGTGACAGAAAATGCTTAGGTTGTGAGTGAGTATTTTCAAACTTTTACCCTGTCCCCAACCTGTCCTGGCAGTTTATGCTTATCCCTTTATCAATCCTATCAATTTCAATATCATATCAATCTTAAAATTAGGTCTAACTAATTCTGTCTTGCAGAGAATTTGGAAATCGAGGCCTGAGAATTTAAGTTGCTTGAGGAGGCAGGGTTGGAAGTCAAGGGCACCATTTAGAGGTCGTGCTCTGTTCTCTCTCTGAGAACACCTGCCCCAGAGTGTGTGGTGGGGCTAGCAGAGGGAGACTTTGGACACTGGAGATCAGGGTTGAACTTTATACACACCCGTCTCATCTGTCCTAGGTTAGAACCACCATGTAGCAACTGAGTGACTTTGGCAAGTTACTTGTGTGGTATTCAATCTCCACAAGTATAACCCACCTTCTGGCAGAATGCTGCTGAAGCCCAACTTCTTTAGTGGGTAGAAGACCCACTAAAGCGAGAAGAGAGCGAAGCAGGGGAGAGAGGATGAAAGTCATGACACAGAGAGAGAGAGAGAGTATAAAACACCAACACCAGACTCTTTACCCCTCAGGGTCAACCTAGTCCTTGTCCACCTAGCTAGATAACCCCCCATTTCAGTGGCTTAAAGTGCGAGTATAATCCTGGCTGGCTTCTCGAGCAGGGAAGGAAGAGATCTGAGAAAGTGGTGATAAGGAGGCCCATTGTAGAGACATATGAATGGACATGTAGGAATGTGTCCAGGGAAATCTATGTCATGTTAAAGCCCACCAGGCAACACCTACCACGGAAGACTTGACCAGCCAAGAAGACATGAACAGAGAGCGAGGCCATGGCAGCAGAGATAGAGGACATAAAGGGACACCGGTCACTCTTGTAATTCACTCCCATGGTGCTTCGTGTGTCTTCTGTGCTGCACAGACCATGACTGTCATTAAACTTCATCCACTACCCCAGGTGGAGTCGGGGGTGGGGAGGTTCTTTCCAGATTGGTCATTGCTCAGATTTTCTTTGTGTAATCGAGAGAGCCTTTATGAAGAGGAACATAGTTTCTTTTAATTCCAATGTGTCCTGAAAGTCTCAGTCTGAAAGAAGGAACTACTAATTGGATTCACTATCTTTGTAAAAAAGTAAAGTTTTCTAACTCTTAGGCACTGGAGTAGTAATTTTTTCCCCCTTATGACTTCAGAATGTTCTGCCTCTGAGAAATAATGATGCCTTCAGAGATGTAGGTATGTGCATGGAGCCACAAGTACTGTGTTAATTAGATAGATGTATCTACAAAACTGGCTGCCAGAAATACTGTGCAGAACATGTGAGCTGCTCCCCCACACCTGCGATCTGCAGCCCCGAACTCCCTTCCCCAACACTGCAATATCAATAGGTAGCTCCACTTGTCTTGGAAAATTGTATTTGGAATTGAGTGGCCGATCACCTCGTAGTAAGGAAGGTATGAATCAAAGGGCGGAGAGACTGAGAAAAGGGCTCAAGTCCCTTTATAGTAGTGTTGTCTTGAAAGATACTTTACCAAAGAGTTTTTTGAAAAGTTGTATTTAGTACATAGCTTTGTTTTTCTTTCCCGTGGTTTTTTTCCCCCAAAGCACACATTTAATTGGAAATACAGTATATGTATATACATGCTGAAACATATATATGTTTACAACCCAATGGACTTTTTTTGAAAGAGTCTCACCATATAGCCCACACTGGCCTCGTAATCCTCCTGCCTCAGCCTTTCCAGTGCTGGGATTACAGGCATATGCCACTGTGCCTGGCTTCCTAAAAGAATGTAACTCTTAACTCCAAAAAATTAAGCCAGAGATTCTTTCTATCCCACCTGCCAGCTACTATCCATCTCTTCTTTAAAGGTAACCACTGACTTGGTTTCCTGTTAGAGTAGAGAAGTCCTGTGAGCCAATGTTTGCATGGAAAACAAGAAAAACTTCATACCTTCTAAAATCAGTTAAAGGCAACAGAGCACTTGCGAAACAGTGAGGGTTAGTAGGTGTGAAATTTCATGAGGGAAGACACTGCAGGAAGCTAGGATTTGACTTCCCCTGGGCATTGGCCAGAGGCTGAGAATTTGGGCTTGGTTCAGACAGTTCATTGATGTTGGGGCAAGTGCAAAGAATAGGGTGGGACAGAGCTTGTAGCAGACACCAGAACCCAACTCCATATTGCCTTCGGGGCAGCAGTTCAGTGTTCAGTTATTTTCACATTCATAGAAACTCACTGGGATAGAGAGACTTGAACAGAATAGCTTCAAACTAATGACATTTTTCTCTGAAGACATTTACTGAATTTTGAAGTTGTATAGAGCAGAAGGAAAAAGGGTTAAACTAACTCTGAAAACCACAGTAAGATTTTCCATACCTTCTCTGTGCTGAAAGGACAAAGAACCATTATGAGAAAGGACTCTGAGAACAAGAGACGGGACTCTTCGGTATTTGATGCTTTTCAAAATATAAGAAATTCTACTTCAGATCTTATTTTCCATTGCTCTAGTGTTACTATGTAAATGTACTGCAGATTTTTTATGTTAACTTTATATCTACTGAATTCGCCAAGTTCGCTTTCCTGTAGATTCTTCTGCAATCTCCACTTTGACCTTCAGTACAATGTTGGATGTTGCAGTGAGTGAAGGCAGGCAGCGTAGAGGAGGAAAAAGATTACTGGGAGACAGACCGAAAGGCCCAGAGGGGCTACTCTAAACTGACAGTGCCCAGCCCTTAGGGAGACTCTCTGGAGAAGAAAAAGCCCTGAACCTGAGAACTCACTGGCTTTTATTTAGAATATCAGTGTAAGAGAAAAAGCAGGAGAAAAAGTAGTTGGGGCCAGGCGCTATCTCAAGGCTAAGCAGTTTTTCTTGGGGTAAAGGGAAGGACAGTGACCAGACACAACATACTTCACTGAACTGTTTGTTTAAACATTTCACTCCTCACACAGCCTGTCTGTTTTCTGCCCCACAGCTTATATGTGTGCTTTTGCCCCACATTTTGACCATTACTCCTCATAGATCCTGTGTGCTTTTGTCACAGCTTAATAAGCATTCGCTCTTCAGACAAGTCCCCTACAGGTGCATAGACAAGGTCGTAGTAGATACACGTGTCTCATTTCTGATCACAGAAATCCTGATATTAAAATTTTGATACTGATATTTTGATATTTAGTCCACAATTAAATGTTCAATATAAGGTTTGTATAAATACATTTATCAGATTATGGAATTACCTTTCCATTCTAGGTGCTCTACCACTGAGCCAAATCCCCAACCCATATATTGATTTTATAAGTGTCTTTATTGAGATTATTTTTTGTTCCCTTATTCTAGTAATGTAGTAAATTACATTGACTGACAAACTTCATTTGCAAAGTTTTGTCCTGAAAAAACAAATCACTCGTCTGTACATACACACATGCAAACTAATACCTCGCTAAGTGTTGATTTGTTGATTTTTAGTTCAGATGTTTCATTGATGTTCCTGGAATTTTCTGGTAACTTTCTTTTCTGCTCCTGTTTATGTCAAGTTTTGGGAATCAGCTTTATGCTATTCTCATTAAGTAAATTTGGAAATATCATTGTTCTTTTTAACTTTCTATAAGCCTTTGTGTAGAATTTCTGTTGGTTCTCCTTAAAGGTTCAAGAAAATGTCTCAGAGAAGACATTCGTTCCCAGAGGTTTCTTTGTAGAACTCACTGTAGATTCAGTTCCTTTAAACGATACGGGACCATTTTGATTCTCTATTTCTTGCACCAATTTTTTTAAAAATGTACTTTCAAGAAATTCGTCTACCACATGTACATTTTCAAATTTGCAGGCATAAAATTCTTCAAAACATTCTGTTATCTCTGTAAATGTCTGTGTGATCTACAGTGACTCTCTCCTTTTTATTTCTGCGGTTGATATATTTCATTTCCTTTTTGTCTTGTCTTGCTAGAGACTTACCAATTTTATTAGCCTTTTCAGAGATTCAATTTTTGTCTGTTTTGAGCTGTTAGGTTTGTATTTCAATAATTTTGTTATTATTTTACATTCATCTTCTTTTTAGGATCTATTAACTGTTATCTCATCGCTTGAGGTCTATACTAAGATTTTTCGGCCTTTCTTATTAGCACAAACATTTAGACCTCAAAGTTTTCCTTTAATCCTAGATGTCTCAGCATCCTCCAGAGTTTCCTATGTCCTATTTCCATTTTGATTTATCTTGAAATATTTTATAACTTTGTTATTTCATTTTCAATACAAGGGTTGTTTAAAAATATGTTGCTTAATTTCCAAGTTGCTGGGGATTTTCTAATATTCTTTTGTCACTGATATTTGGCTTGATCCCAGCATAGTTGGAATGATATTGTTTATTTAAAATATATTTACATTTGCTTTATGTTTCTGCTTGTCATCAAATTATGTTCTCTGAAATCTAGTAAGTTGTATGTTCTGGCAGTGTCGTGCGTGTATCAGTTAGATTAGGTTTTTTGAATTATGTTCTTTCAGATCTTCTATGTCCTTACTGAATGTTTTTCATTTGCTTGTTCTAAATTACTGAATGCTAATTGAATGTGCCCTATTCTTACTATGCTTATGTCTGTTTCTTCTCTTACATTTTTTCTTGAAAATTGCCTGCAAATTAGCCCTTTTTAAATTTACTTTCTAGATGTAGAGAAAATTGAGCAGATAATATGGAGAATTCCTAGGTAACTCCTCTGTTTTTAACATCTTGATTTCATATGGCACATTTGATACAATTTATGAAGCAATGTCGATTCGTTATTAAAGTTCATAGTTTAGCACGCATTAGTGTACACATGGTTCTATAGGTTCCCACAAATGAAAAATGTTGTGCATACCCCTTTTCACATGGGATAACTTCACTGCCATATAAGTCTCCTGTGCTCTCTCCTCTCCCTCAAACTCCTCCAATCCCTGATCATTTTACTATTTCTATACTTCCATCTTTCCCAGAGCATCATCTATTTGAATCACATAGTATGTAGACTTTTCAAATTGGCTTCTTTCAACTAGCAATATCCATTTACAATTACTCCATGAGTTGGTTGGTTTGGTTTTTGCTTGATGACTCATTTTTGCATAGATAAATATATTCCACTGTATGTTTGTTTCTCCATTCACTTACTCAAGGACATCTTGGTTGCTTCCAATCTAGGGCAATTCTGAATAAAGCTGCTATTCATGTGCAAGTTCTTGTGTACACAGAAGTTTTCGTCTTCTTTAGCACAAAGTTTTAGCTAATAGTATCTATTAGCACAAACACTAGTTTTATAGTAAGCTTATGTTTAGCTTATTAAGAAAATGCCAAACCATATTCCAAATTGGTTATAACATTTTTCATTCTCTTCAACAATGAATGAGAGATCCTTTTGCTCTACATCCTCCTTGGCATTTTGTATAATCAGTGCTTTGGATTTTAGTCATTCTAGCAGGCATGTGGTAGTATCTTGATTTAATTTGCAATTTCCTAATGAAATATAATGTTGAGCATCTTTTCATATGCTTATTTCCCATCTGTATATCCTCTTTAGAAAATTATGTGTTCAGATCTTTGTCTATTTTTTAAAAATTGGGCTTACTTTTGAGTTTCAGCATTATTTATACATTTAAAGCAAGTCTTATCAGATATGTGCTTCACAAGCACATATTTTTCTCCCAGTCTGCAGCTTGCCTTTTAATCTTCTTGTATTTTTACCATTATTGCTTTACATATCTTGAAGCTATACTTTTGGGTGGCTACATATTTAGAAATTATATACCTTACCTGTGGATAGGCCCTTCTGTGTGTGTTATACATATATATTTATATGTATATAATTTCCATACTTTTATTTTCAGTCATTCTATGACTTTATTTTTGCTTCTAATCAGCATCATATAGTTAAATCATGTTTTGTTTTTATCAATCTGACAGCGTTCATTTTTTAATTCATCTATTTGTGATTTATATTTAATGTATTTAATATGCTATCATATAATGACAACTATATATCATTAATATTATACAATAGGTAAGCATAAAATATTGATGTGCTTATATTTACATTTATCATATTTCCTACCAGATTTATTTTTCTGATTCTCTTGCATTCATTAATATTAACTGAATCTTTGTTTTAGTTGTCCCTGTATAAGCTTCTGGGCTGTACATTCTTTTCTTATTTTTAAGTGCTTATTGCAGAGATTCAAATCATTCTTGGCTTATTACCCTCTAGCATAATTACTTTTATCACTTTCTAGACAGTGCTACTCCTACCTCGTGTGTTATAGTTTTCATCTGTGTGTGTGTGTGTGTGTGTGTGTGTGTGTGTCTATCCACAACATCATTATTGTCAGTCAGCATGTATTTTGATTTGCTTATGTATTTCTTCCAAATTTTTAAAGATGTCAGAAACAAATATTTTTGCTGGTTTTCTTTGTTGAGATAATGTCCTAATTTCTCACTTACTCGCTAATGATTCTTTTCCTGGATGTTGAATTCTGAATTGGCAATTTTTTCCTACAACGCTTCAGAAATGTTATTTGGTATTCCTGGTCTCTACTGTTTCTACTGAGACATTAACTGTCATTCTTGTTTTTGGTTTTTTAAAGTAACTTTTTTCATAAAGCTTTACTATTTTTCTTTTCCTTTACCTTTCAACAGTTTTCTTGTTTTGTGTCTATATATGTTTTTATTTAAATCTATCCTCTTTACAAAGATAGTAAAGATTAGTAAAATTAGTAAAGATTCTTGGGCTTATGGTCGGGTGTCTTTCATCACCTTTTGTAAATTAATTGCCATCCTCTCTTTAAATGTTGTCCCCCCACTTTCTTTTTACTATCTTTTTGTGAATCAAATTGTACGAACATTAGACTCTAAAACATGCCCTATATGTCTTTATTCTGTTTCTTTTACTCTATACTTTATTCTCTCTGCACTTCCAAATGGACATTTTCTATTGAAATTCCTTCCAGTTAGTAATAGAAAATGTATTCACCTTATCTTCTTGGCAGGTAGCTACAATGGGAAGGTAATACTTCAAATCAGTGAAGGAATTCACTTTGGTAAGTCTCATTTTCAGTCTTTGTAATGCTTGATCAATTTCTGATTTAACCCTAGTTTTATACTAGAGCCCTTGAAGGGTCTCCTATGAAAATTTTATGTGCATTCCTGGATCCTTCATCCTAAGAGTCTTGAACTTCAATTTTTTCTTTTTCCTATAAGTGTGGGATATTGAAAATGCCACTTTGGTGTTCAGCCATATTCTGCTCTCCTCTCTTCCTACCTCCCTTTCTTCTCCTCTTCCTCTATTTCCCTTCGCAACCCTAGCTTAAAAATGACAAATGCCTCAAAGGAATAAGTATGTCAGCCTCACCTTTCTGGATATCTCTTATTTCTGTAACCTTGTCCCTTTAAGTTTTGGTAACCTGAGAATCTTTCCAGTACTTTCAGATAGATAGACTGCATTTAAAATTTTTATTCAGCAAAGCAGATGTTTAAAATACATAATTAATTAATAGAATGTGTAATTCTTTCCTGATGTCCACATTGTTTGGCAAAAGTATTATTTCCAAGAGGACCAGGACAAACTTGTCTTTTGCTGCACCATAATCTGAGTAATTAACTTGGTGCTTGGCACTTGGCATTTTAACTGTTATCATCTTTCCTTTGCTTATTCTTTCTAAATAAGGGAAAACTTTAAAAGTTCCCTCTAGAGAAGCAGTAATATAAAAACAAACCACAGTTATCAAAGATTCTTGAAACTGAATGTGCCTGAGTTGTACTTGATTGCCAGACTGCCCTGGAGTGGGATTCAAAAGTTTTTGAAACTTAACAGTTTGCTCATTTTCCATCCTCCACCTCCCGTATTCCTCTGTCCCAGTGGAAATGCAAATTTCATATTAGAGGCTCCTGGTCTTACTGGATTCTTACACGGTATTGAGTGAACAGTTAACAGAATAATCTAAAGAGGGACCAGAGTAGTGGTTTATGTGAAACAACTATAATATTCAAATTAAAGCTATAAATCAACCATGCAAATGAGCTTGTGCCTGGGGCAGAAATGCAATCAAACAGCCTGCAGAAGGAAACTTAATAAACCCTGCTTTCCTTCTATTACCTTGTGGGTAAGTTTCCTGAGAGTCAGGTCTTATGGGGGCACCGAGAGAAACTGTAGCTCCAGGCATCCCAGTAGCTCTCACAGCAACCGTACTGGGACCTGGAAGCACTCTAAAATGCCAAGAAGGGCTGAGCAGTTTGCATCTGTGTCTCCATCAAAGAGCATTAAATATGCATCTGATCAAGATAGTGGCCAGGATTATAAAGTTTCCATGGGGGAAATTTTTTGGTCTTATGTACATTCTTTCTCTCTGAAATGGCTTTGAGTCTGAAATTCTCACAAGAGTATTTGTTAGAGAACAGAGATAGTTCAAACAATGATTGTCAACAGCTTAGGTGGAGAATGGGTATACGAACGAAAGTCAGGTTTAGTTACCAAAGACAGGACACAATGCTGCCCAAGAAATTTGATTTCTACAATTTGTTGGGGGCCATGGAATCAGAGACATCAGGAGACTGTTTGTTCTGAGTTGTCCAAGATGGTCTCCTTTTATACCTATTGTTCCAGTATAATTGCTACTGGCACTCATTTTTATTCTTACAGGTATAACTAATTAATTACATAACTATCCTGCAAAATAAAGATCACCCAAGTCATTCATCCTTCAGGGAAGTTGAACACTCACTGTGCAGTGACACAGGAGGACTCGGGTCCTCCTCAGATCTGTGTTCTGGGGACCAGGGTAATGACTTTGTGGGATTTCTTCTTTCTGTAGGATGCAATGAGTCTGAAGAAAAACACCCAGAAGGAGAAAGTGGAAGTTGCAGAAGAGTCCAGAGCCCCAGTCTCCTCACTTTCTTCACTGGAGACTGAATGGGGGAGAAGTAGCAAGATAAGGGTGAGAACTGGGAGTGGTCCCGGCACTACATGCCCCTCTCAACTGAGACCAGGACCTGGCTCTCACCTGGACTCCAAGAATGCAAGAATGAGGGTCGTTGTGTGATGCAAGAATTCAGGTATACATCAGCACCTAGAAATTTGTCTCAAGCACGATAGGGTAAGTTTCGATACAGTACTTTCTTTTAAAAGTCTGCGGCTTAAAAAGGCAAAGTTTTATCTTCCTGTCTGCCACCCTTTCCATCTTGCGTTGGTGGGGCGCTCTGGCCCATGTCATACTGACTCAGGAACTCCATATTTCTTTGGTTAATGAAGCAGCAAAAAGGGAATGTGCTGAATCACCCAGTACTAGCTCTGAAAGTTTCTGCTGGCTATGACACAGGTTATTTCTGTTCACATTTCATTAGCCAAAGTCACGCGGATATGCCTAATTTCTTGTGGAAGGAAAGTTATATCATTGTCACAGAAAGCAGAAAGTGGGATATAGTTGGAAATTAACACAAACCGTAAGTTTAGGGGAAAAAGTATATAAAAGCAATTCCAAAGGGCCTGGCATACAGAGGACTTCACAGGCAAGGACTTCTTTGCCATATTCTGGCCTGCACATGTTATCGCAGCAGCAGTAGCGACACAGTCCATGTTTATGGGGCACATACCATGCACTAGGCAGTCTCCTACGTGTCTTGTTGTGTGTTTAATCATTGCAACCACTATATAAGACAGTTGCTACTGGCATGCTTTTTTTTACAGATGAGAGAACAGAGGCAGACGTCGTAAAGTGAGTTCTCGCCAGTAGATGGCTCATCATTTTCAGTTTGCCCAAGCATTATTGCATGCTGGGCACGCTGGCTGTGGAACTGAGATGCCACTATCCCTTTCAATAGCAACTAAAGGCATAGCATGTACTTGAATGTTGTTTCTCAAGGAATGAACTCCCTGGGGGCTTAGAAAATGATTTTATTTATACCCACGGCGCAGCAGACCATGTGGTGGTGAGTGCATTTCTTTGTCACTGTTTTTTTTTCTGTTTCCCAGTCCCTCTGATATGTCAAAGACTCTGGCACTGACCACTACTTGTTAATCTTACTTTAGAGGAAGAGAAAGAAAGACTTGGGCATGAGGCCCGCACGGGCAACAGTGTCCAGCTAGTAAGAAGATCACTGTTTGTTTTTATTTTATTTTTATCCTCAATTAATAGGAAGTGATGGTACATTTCCATTTATGGCAGCGATATGGTTTCATTTTAAAACACATTTGCTTATGTATAAAAGCAAGCTGATACATTAAAAATGGAAAATAAATTAAGCAGTGTGGGTTGTTGGCAGGCAGACCCCAAACACTGCCACTGGCAGGTCCGAGAATGGAGTTCGGAAAAGTACGCAAGAAGGCAGGGAGCTGGGTGCGTGGTAGAGGGTAAGAACGTCTTCTCCTCTAGTCGCTGCCGGTCAGCAGCCAGTGAATACAGACAGCAACAAGAGTCTCCTCTTCCTCGCTGCAGCCCAGTAATGTCTCTGGGACCCTGAGAAGCTACAAATGTGAGATACAATGAACCCGGGAGGAAGCAGTGAGTCGAAATCAAGATGTCTGACCCAGAGCCTCTGGGTCATAATCCACCAACTGGGCACAATAAAAACTATCTCACCGAGCTCTTGGGGTTACTAAGTCACACGAGGACCTTTAGGAAGATCAAGCTTTCACCTCACAAATTTTTAACAAAACTACCATGAGCCTTGGCTTTTGCCCTTGAAGCCCTCAATCAAGGAGGAACTTTTGCCAACAGCATCAAGAATAAAACATGCAACTTCCATGTTTATTGAAAACTCACCAGAAGCCAGGTACTGGATTAAGTGTCCTACCTGTACAGTTCCATTTCTTCCGCAGTTCTGAGAAGTATTCACCATTATTCCCATTTTACAGATGACAATTTTGAGATTTAGAGAGATAATAAGCTTACATAAGGTTATGGAATACACGAATGGCAAAGCCAAGACTCAAACTCACAGCTCTTTTCTTCTTAAACACACTGTCCAGGTAAATAGAGGTGGAATAGATTTCAGCAAGATAAAAGCACTTAAGGAAGTCAACCTGGTGTCCACCGCAGCACTCTGTGGACTGTGAGCAGACAGAAAGGGAAACTTGTTGAAGCTCATCACTCCAGCTGCATTATTATGAAGCTCAAATGTTTCCCGTGAGGCACTCGAAGTTCTCCAGCACACAAGTGTATGAGGGCCTCCAGCTATTACAGCCGTGCTTCCTACGTGTTAATGTGTGCAAGAATTGCCACAGTAATCTTGTGAAAAATGCGGCTTCCTCCTCAATATGTCTGAGAGCGGCCCGAGCCGCATTCCTAGTGAGCTCTCCTTCTCTATGCTGCTGTCCACAGATCAAGTTTGGACCAAGTTTGAATAGCATGGCATCAAAGTCCCCAGATCCTGCCAGAGTTGAGAGCTTTTTCCCACATCCCTTGCAAAGTGCCCGCTAGGTGGACAACCTTCTACAGAAGCAAGCAGAGGAAGCGGAAGCCTGTTGGCTCTTCAGTCCCCACCAGCAATCAGCCAGAGGAAAGCTGGTCAAAGGAACCATTAACATTTACAAGTTACTGCAATAGCCCTCCACGGACAATCAAGGGCACAGCGAAGTGGTTGCTATTGAGGCTAATGAAAAGCATATAAAATATGCACTTAAATAGCACTTAGGCAGAGAGTGAAAGCTCTTTTAGGGATGGGCAATCTCCGTTCTTTGGTGGTAGACTTTTTGCTTGGTTAGTTGTTTCTGTCTCTAGCTGCTGGGGTGGTGCACACTGAGCAGGTAAGGGGCATCAGCCCTGCCTCAGGTTATCTCATTTAACCCCCACTCCTATGCAGATGTATTTATGAAGACGCTGAACCTCAAACAAGTCAACTGCTGACTCAGATTCCAGTCTGCAACTAAACTTTGGGATGTAGATGGGGCATCTGCGTACTATCTGAAGTTGCATACAAGGCTGTGTGTGTGGATGCCTTTAGCCTTTTTGGGAGCAGAGAAAAATTATCTTTTGTCAGTTTCCCAAACATACCTATGATTCTCCCAAAAGACAACAGCTCCCTGGCTAGATAGCACATCCGAGAAAGAAATACCCTGAAGTAGTGGTTCTCGGTCTGTCTTAGTCAGAACAACCAGGTTATAATGTCAAATATTTTCAACCATCTCAAGAGAATAAGATTTCACAAAGTCCATACTCAAAAACAGTGCAAGAGAAATTAGGAAAACACCTTTCACAATAACATCCAAAAGAAATGGAATACTTAGGAATCTAATGAGGGAAATAAAAGAACTTTACATTGAAAACTACAGTACTCTGAAAAAGGGGCTCAAAGAGGATATTAGAAAATGGAAAAATATCCTTTGTTCGTGGGTAGAAAAAAAACCAATATAGTAAAAATGGTCATACCCCCACAATTGTTATACAGATTTAATGCAATCCCAATCAAAGTAGCAAGAACATACCTCACAGAATTAGAGAAAACAATCCTAAAATTCACTTGGGACCAGAAGACACCTAGAACAGCAAATGCAATTCTGGACAATAAAGGCAAGGCAGGGGGCATCACAATCCCTGACCTGAAATTATACTACAAAGCTACAATGATAAAAACAGCCTGGTACTGGCAAAAAAAAAAATAGACCTGAGGATTAATGAATGAAACAGACTAGAAGACACAGAAACAACTCCAAATACACTCAGCCACCTTATCTTTGACAAAGGGGCCAAATGCCTTCACTGGAAGAAAAAATGGTGCTGGAGAAACTGGCTTTTCATATCCCAAAGACTAAAACTAAACCATATCTCTCGCCATGCACTAAACTAAAATCGAAATGGATACAACACCTAAATATTAAAACAAACACTAAATTTGCCAGAAGATAGAATAGGTAAACGTAGGTATAGGAAATGACTTTATGAGCAAAACCCCGATCACATAGGAAATATCACAAAAAATTGACTGGGATCTCATGTTTTAAAAAGCTCTTGCACAGTAAAAGAAACCACAAACAGAGTGAAGAGACAATCCACAGAGTGGGGGAAAAAAATTTTCCAGCTATTCCTCAAAGTACTAATATCTACAATGTATAATGAACTAAAAAAAAAAATCAGACCCCCCCCAAATTTAAATACCCAATCCAAAAATGGACATCTGAAATGAATAAACACTTCCCAGATGAAGAAGTAGGAACAGCAAATAAATATTTGAAAAAATATTCAACATCACTGGTCATTCGAAAGACACAAATTGAAACACTGAGATTCCATCTCACTCCAGAAAGAATTGCTATCATCAAGAAATCAACCAATAACAAATGTTGGAGGGGCTGTGGGGCAAAAGGAACTCTGCTCCACTGTTGGTGGGAGTGTAGGCTGGGGCAACCACCGTGGAAATTAGTGTGGAGATTCCTCAAAAAACTAAAATTAGAGGTTCCATTTGACCCAGCTATTCCCCTTCTTGATAGCTTCCTGAAAGAATTAAAAGCATCATACCATAGTGATCACAGTTTGTAATAGCTAAATCTTGAAACAGCCCAAATGCCCGGCATCTGATGAATAGATAAAGAATAGTATTTCATTTTTATACAATTAAATACTATTCTGCCATAAAGAAGGATAAAATTCAAACATTTCTAGGAGAAGGATAAAATTCAAACATTTCTAGGTAAATAGATGCACCCCTCTTAAGTAAAATAAATCAGACACACCTGCCCAAATATCACATGGTTTCTCTGGTGTGAGAAACCAAAAGTGCAAATAAGGACAGAAATGTTCAAGGAGGGGAAGGGAAAAAGAGAATAGAAGGAAAAAATGGAAAGAAAACTTTTGTAAATAGGAGGGGAAGAGGGGTTAAAAAGAGCGGAGAAGATCGGGGGAAAAAAAGAATCAAGATATATCATGTACAAGTACCAATTCCCTATGATGAATGCGATCAGTATGTTTATCTAAAATGCACCACCAAAAATAATTTTAAAAAGAGAGTGAGATTTCAGGGTCCATCATTCAAGAAAACATATAATAATGAAAGGACTCTTCATTCAGGCCTGCTTTCAAATAATCTTGCATTTTAATCATGATACTAGCATCTGCTTGCACTTAGTAAATAGGAACATCTCTGCCAAATATTCTTTCTTCAGACATCAGAATGTCTGATGTGCAGAAGATCTGAAGAGCCCTTGCAATAATTAGGAGGGAGAATTCAGGGGTAGGTCTAGGCTAGAGACAGCTTGCAAGGGTGGAATTCAGCAGGACACTTACATTCTCAGATCTTTCTCTGCAACAAAAACGGGAAGCAAAGTGAAATGGCCTCAGAGGGGACATTTCTCTCTCCAGGATGGCTCAGCAGGACTCACTGTTGGATTAGAAACTGTATACTTCCTTTCTGGTAGGGAATGAAAAAGCCACGTGCTCAGGGCTTCTGGAACATCCTTAGTATCAGATATTCCTCAGTCTCCCTCTAGTTTGGTCAGGTCAAGACAAAAGCCAGCCATCTCAGGAAATGCTAGTGGGAATAGCAGGACCTATGTCAGGACCAATGGCAGACACTCACATGTCCAGGTAGAACTGGTTGGCAGAGTTCTCTGGGATCTGAACAGAAGAAATAGTCATGCCAGTGTAGCCCTTCTAGCTCCCAGGCCCTGCTTAAAGCCCCACCTCACAACAGAAAGTGTTCTTTAGTACATGAAGTGTTCCTGTGATGGGCCCCAATGGCCCATCTCAGGATATAACTTTTGTGGGGAAAAAGACATTGAAGGAATCAATCTCCTGACCTCTGAAACCCCCTTCAAATGTTACCTTCTTAGTGAAGAATTTTTTTCTACTCTCCTTTCCCATTTTACTCATCCTCCTCAAAGCTTTTACAAAAGCATAAAGTTAATATCAGATTTGTATGAGAAATGAAAGAAATAAGCCTATTTCTCCCTAGAAAGTCCTGGGGACACAATTATTGGAGCAAAATAAGACCTACAGACAAATTGGACTGCTCTTTCTGCAGTTGAGGAAATTGAGGCCCCAAAAAGGGGCTGTGGCTTTCTAGGAGACATAGGCAGTGTGTGGCAAGGCAGAACCCTAATGACTGGGCTCCCAGGCCTGAATCCAAAGCTCATGCCACAGTGTACCTTCAGTAAGTAGCTTATGGTTATGATTAAGAATGTAAGACCTATTTGGATCCAGAGAGACTCGGGTACAGATTACAGTAGTGTAACTGTTAGCCAGTCACCTCTGCTTGCCAGTTTCTATGTGCCTAAGTTTACCAATCTATAACATGCGGACAAGAGTAGTACTTACCTCATAAAGAATGTTGTAAAGATTGTAGAAATGATGGGCACAAGGCACCTGTAATGCTAATTTAGCATTTTCAAGGTGCCGGCCTCTTCACATTGTATCATTTAATCTTGGGGTTCAAATATTTGGGTAGCTTGTTGAAAATCCAGGAGGAGCTATGATTTCTGTCTCATTCTCTCCATCTGTGCAAACATGCAAGAGACCCATAAGTACTCGTTCATTTAAATTGGTCCTGGTCCTAACCAGATACACATATTTGGAAATGAACCAAGAATCAGCTGGAGGCCTTCTCTGGGCATTGGCTTGATACACACACTGGGGGCTGCTGAAAACCCATGTGCTGTTGACAGAACAAGGTTTGTTGATGGGCATCACGGAAAAGAAGCAGGGAACAGCACCAGGTCATACAACCCTTTTCTAGATAGATGGCACGGCCATGACTTCACTTCTCTATGCTCATAAAAGTATCCATAGTGCTTGCCTAGCAAGTGCAAGGCCCTGAGTTCGATCCCTGGCACAAAAAAAAAAAAAAAAAAAAAGAATTCAAATAAGAGTATCCATAGCAGCCTTGTCCACCTTCCAGAGCTGACGGTAAGGAACAAGTGACATCACTTACGTGAAAGTGTCCGGTGCTGCAGATGTTTCTGATGAGAGCCACAGGCAGAAAAGTCTCATGGTAGCTCCAAAGCAATTTTACTTTGGAAAGAAAATGGTGCTTTTAAAGAGCCGGGGGGAATACAGAGCCAGGCTATGAAATGGTTTATCTCCTCCAACGGAAATTTAAAAGTAACTGACTCCCAGCCTCGAGGCCTCTTAGCGGGGAAAAGAGCATGGCAGATAAACTACTCGATGTGTTTGTAGGTGAACTGATACAACTTGAGAACATAATGTTAAGTGAAGTCAGTCAGACATACAAACTTAAATATCGTGTGGTCTCTCTTATATGAGAAGCTCAAAGTATGTAAATGCAGATGAGAAGCAAAATGAAAGACAGATAAATAGGAAGTGGGGAGACTTTCAGGTGGCTCCCCAAATTACCTATTCCATTGTTGCAAAAATAATATATATGCTATTTTTACTACCACTTTCTCTGTTTGTTTCTTTTTGTAAGAGTCTCTTTTGTCTGGTTCGTACTCTGAGTAACTATTTTTAACATTATTGTACAATGTATTAACTATTGTTATTCCCTTATTTTGTTATGAAATTTTGCTTTATTTTCCATAAAAATTTTTAAAAGGCAACAAAAAAAAATCCATAGCTGGCCCAAAGTCATCTTGTAGAAAGATGCAAAGGTGATTTAAAGGTGCTATTTAACAATATTTAAATGTCGCCCCCACAAAAAAAAGATGAAGTTTCACAATGCCATTTGTAGCCTAGCAGCAGAGGGAAGAGAGAAGCCTCATTAAACAAATGCAAAAAACCAGTAAAAAGGACCTGTAAAAACTAGGAAGAGTCTATCAGAAGCCCATTTAGATGCTCTGAAATGGATTTGTAAGGCTCAAGTTGTGGAGGTGGTCAGTGAATGATTTACACAATCGGCACAGTCTGCAAGTCCCTCCAAACATGTCCACTGCAAGCCAGCTGCTCACAGCGAGAAGGATGGGAAACCGAGTCCACACCAGCACTGACCTCCCGGTGCACCCCCATGTTCCCCAGGGTCAGCCAGGCCACCCACCCTCAGGAAATCAAGCTCCAGAGATTGTTAGTGGCCCCTCCCTTGAGAGTCTTCCCCCAAGAATCAAACCACAATGTCCTTCCAGGGGCTCACTGAATAAGCAACGACCTTTCTTGGTCACTCATTTTCCGAGCCACACTTAGGGATCAGAGCAAGCCAACCTGTATCTTTCTCACCCTTCTGTTTTCAAGAGGAGCCCTCAATGGAATCAAAGAAGCTGTAATTAAAGTACCTTGTCTGAGAATGCTGTAATTAGCCGCCAAATCAGTGTGCCATCAAATGGAACCCAAATATAAACACCCAGCCTGCAGGTGCTAATCCCCCGGTGGGTTCTAGGAGCTAGTGAGACCCTCCTGCCTTTCCTAGGACCCTGTCACCCCTGGGTGACTCTCCTGATGAGGCAGAGACTGACTCCAACCCACGAGGGAAAGCCAGAAGCAATGACAGACATTTGTCAGCCTTGGAAGCTGGGCTTCTAGAGACTGGATATTGTCTTATCACCTCTTAGAAGAACTTGAGCGAATGCAGCAAAGGGTAGAAAAAGTGTATTGACAGGGGAAAGGACAGTGTCTTCCTCAGCAGGCTGGAGGATGGCCTGTTACAAAAAGCTTCCTTGATTTTAGTAAAATGAATTTTTTCTGTTAATGGACAGGTCGTGCTGGTTGTGATCACAAACTCTTTACTACTTGCTTAGTGAGTAATTTAACTTCTATGTGCCTCATTTTTCTTATCTGTCACCTGAGTATAATAGCAGATCCTACCTCTACCTCACAGGACTACAGAGAAGACCACAAACACACACACATATTACATTATGTGCCTAAGTAGTGTCTGATACGAACAGGTTTGATACAGGTTATTATTACATAGATATTTTAAAAGCACTACTCTCACCATGAAAAGACGTTGGAAGAGAGGCCTTCCCTAACCATTCTTTTTTTGTTGCCTTCATCCACAACTCCTTAGGTTATCAGATAAAATACAAATTCCTCAGTTAAACTTGAATTTCAGATAAATAACAAATCATTTTTAGTATAAGTATATCCTATGCACTTTTGGAGACATACTTATACTACAAATGTGATTTCTCTGAAATTCAAATCCAATTCGTCACCCTATGTTTTCATTTGTTTGCTAAATCTGGCAACTTAGCCACTTTACTACCCTGTCAACAGTTCCAGTTAGTGAAAAATGGCTTTGCTATTAACTTGTCTTTACTAATTTTCTTGCAATCACATCTTCCTCACCGGAATATAAGCCCCTGAGAGCCAAAATCACATCCGTCTTCTTTCTAGCTATATTCCCAGGGCCCAGTGGTTGCTTTACACAAAGGTGCTACAAGATCAGCATAAAGGGTGGTGGCCTTTCTTTCTCAAGGACTACTTTATAAAACCCCTTTCCACCATCAATTCGAGGTAGGTCTGGGTAACTCTGCATTTGCATTCTGGGGACCTCAGCCCTTCTCAAAATTCAGACTTCTTTCCCAGTGTAGAGTTAGGAAATACATGGTATTTTTTTCTTTGAACTGTGAACAATCAATTCTCCACATTCCAATTCTGTCATAAGCTCAGGCTCCACCAACTACAAGAAATGAGCTTGCCTCATGCTAACAGCATTTCATTTATCATTATGGAGCTGAATGAGGGGAGACCATTAAGCTGAGCGTGTTGTTTTATTAGTGTTTTTTTTTTTCTGAGGTCTGTGACTCTGCATAACATGATGAATAAAAATGACCTAAATTTCACTTGCTGAGACATTTTCAGGCTGTACTTGCCCGTTGCCCAAGCCTAGTCATCACTGCCGCCAAGCACTTCAGACTTAAGTCTTCTCTTTTAAAGCATCTGTACAGGGGTGGCTTTAATTTAATTTCATCTGAATCTTTTAGCAATTGGCAATTATTCTAATCTCTTGTAAAATGAAAATCAATCAATGATTTTTAGGCTAAAATGATGGAGATCTTAGGACCTGGAACCAGAATGCCTACCCTCTCACTGACAGCAGCAATATTTGCCAGTGTTAGAAAGTGATGTTTCTTAGTGTGGTTGAAACTATTCAGAGACCTTTCTGATTGGGAATGTCGTCTTTGATACGTCAGATGTACTGCACTTAAAGAGAACAGCTCTTTCCTTGCTAGAATTGATTTTGAAATTGAATGGGTGGTTATCCAACCAGTACTGTCAAATCAAAACTGGCCTGTGTGGGACAGAAGTGTCGCAGGAGAAAATCCCCCTGTTTTGCCTCCTGGATTTGGCAATTTGAGTTCTTCATTTTCCACATAAATGTTAGCAACTTGGCCCGCAGACTTCTAATTTTAAAGAAGAAAAGGAAAAAGGACAATCAAATAAATGGACTTGGCCATGTGCAATTTGATGAGTTTTCACTGGTTTCTTCAAAAGGGACATCTGATGGGAATCATGCCCCAGGCCCCTTGCCTCAGGGTGGAATTCTGCAGTCTATATACAGCCATATTTTGAAAATGTGAATCTGCTTCAGAGCTTCTAGCTCTCAAAATACCCAAAGGCTTTTTCCTTTTAAGAATCAATATCTCATCAGGAAGGGAAAAAAGCTATACACACAAGTATGTTAATTAACATGAGCAATAGTAGCAAGAAGGTATGAGAAGCAAGCCCTGTGTGCAACACTGTGGAAACCATTAAGTAAATTACGGTGAAAGGACTATGATTAAAGATAATATATTCACTAAAATGGTAGTTAGGAAGAGTTTGTAGACACATGGAAAGTGGGCAAACTAACACATCAAGTGAGAGAACACTTAGCAAATGTGATGTGTGCATTTTGACAACAATTGTATCAGTTTAACTATATTGATGCATACAAGCCAGAAGAGGAAAATAAAAACTGAAAATAGTTGTGTACAGTTAGTTGGATTAAAGGCAATTAATGATTATTTTTAAATTGATTTTCGAAAGCTAAAAATTCTTTTTTTAAATAATAGTAAACATTCAACTTGTAGACTCACTTAAGTTCCCTTAAACAGTTCTTAGAAGCATGAAGTTGAAACTATTCATAGAAAGAGACTTCCAAAAAGGAAAAAGAAAGTCATCCTATTCTATTCTAGGATGACTAGGCCTCAGATATGACCCATGATAAGCTGCTTGCCTTATGGACAGGGAGCCAAAGCCCAGATGAATTGGAGGTTCAATTGGGGGCACAGGAAGAGCAATTACCACTGGACCAGGGCAGGGCAGACCCAGTGGGTAACTCATGAAGATGTCTCTCTGAGATGGGGAATTGTCAGGCTCTCTTGTGTGGGCTTACATAGCCATTGAAGAATCCAGACAAGGACCTGTTCACCACTGGGCTCAGCAGTCCTATCTTAGAAGCATGGGGCTAGATGAGGTCACATTGCCTTTTCCATGTCTGTGTAGCAGTCTTTTCTCTGCACTCTTCCAGATCAAGCTGCCTATTTGTCAACCTTCACTCCACTCATCCTTGACCCATAGCTGAATCCCTGCAAATGTATATTCTACTGTGTTCCTAGAAAGCCTTCTCTCTTTTGATTTGTCAGTGCACTGTATTCATGACCTGGGCCCCTGGCAGGGAGACAAGAACTCCTTTGGGACCACTACATTTTGCTCTCAAAGAGTTCTAACCACATTCTGACCACTCTGCATCTCCATGAGCAGAGCCCAGCCACCACAGCAGTCCTGACTCAAGGGGCTATGATACGCAGGGATGGATCTGACAGATAGATTCCAGGCTCTTGTGTACAATGAGCAAAGAATTGCAAATTGTACATCCAATGGCAAAAGAAAAAGCAGCTATATTTATTGAAGATCACAGGAAGATATGTTCAGTGAAAGTCCATGTCAAAAAAAATTTACCATGAAAAGAAACGTGATTCTGGAATGACAGGAAAGTACTGTAAAAGGCATCATGCAAAGATGAATCATCCTTTCAGATTCTACAAGATGTGCCCCTAGCCTGGGTGATCCTCAATGGGTCTCTGGGGAAGACTGAAGGGAACGACTGACAGAGTCAGAGTCCTGAATCATTGCAAGGGCTTTCTAGTGGTGCACAGGACTTTCCCAGAGTTCATTCTGATTAAATTACATGTATGAGACATAGTCCTTATCATAAACCTTTATTAAAGTCAGAGTGAGGCAAAGGTCACTGAAGGCCAGGCCAAGAGATCTAATATGCTTCTGCTCTGGTCTGGATCCATAGAGATTTTCAGGGTCTTTGGTATTTTACTTCTGCTTTTCTTAGAACAATAATGGAAGGAAGTATGGCCTTGGGGTGTTATCCAAATTCAAGTGGATAGAAGGGAGGAGTCTCCCAGCCCCCGTTATGCTACCTGTACTATTCTCCCCTGAGGTAACTGGTTCCTGAAAAGTTTAGGAAGGGTTCCGTGACTACTTCCTGCTGAGTATGTGCTCTGGCCCCACCTAGGTGGAGACCAAGGAACCCTCGCCCTGTCTGATCTCAGGGTTTCTGATGAGCCATAGTTTGTGTTGGTAGGTTTTAATCCTGGACTTTGACTATCATCAGTAGCTTAACATCTGTTAAACAAGAAGAAACAAACTTGACTAAAAGATTAAGGATGTAAGATCTAAAATAGTAAGGTTATAAGAAGCATTAATAAGGGTCATGTCCAAGACAGTAACCAATATCTCCAATCTTAGATATTTGGCCAGGACATCCATGACTCAGATAGCTTTTCAAGGATTTCAGAACAATGATCAGCCAGTTTTTGTGCTGTATCTCTCACTATTTCAGACTGATTTATAGAGGAAATACATTTTTCTTTTGGAGACATACATAACCCTTCTGTTTTCCTAGTTAGGAGATCTAGTCCCCTACAGTGTTGGATGGCCAGCTCTGCTAATGAACCTGTTTGATCCTGAAGGATGGCAATACACTGAGCAACTTCATCTAAGCTGTTTGTCAAGTTCTTAGGTAGTTGTTGATGCTAGGAAAAAGATGTGATTAGCTTTAAGGTTTTTACAACTAATCAGTATTTCTTATCTCTATTAGAGGTAGTTTTTGAATCATCCAGGATGATCCCAAAAGAAGCAGCAAAAAAACAAAAGCTATTATAACTTGGGGCAAGGACTTCAAGTGTATCAAACAAGACAGTAGCAAAACTAACCACGCAATTTACTTAGAGGGAACAAAACATTTTACTTACCTGGTTTAACAGGTTTGTTGTTGTTTTGTTTTCTCAGAAGAAATTTGTGGTTTTCTGCTGGCTCACAGGTATACAAGGTTTTCATTCTCTCTTTTTCTGGGGTCTCAGGCAGCTTGGGTTGAAGAGATGATTTTAACTGTTTTCTGTACCTTAATGACAGAAGCAGTGGTTAGAAGGGTTATGTGAGGGCCTTTTCATTTGGGGCATGTTGTTCTCAGGGCCCACCCTCTTTCCAAATGGCTGTATACACATGTAAGTCCAGAAAGGCATATTTGGAGTCTGTGTGTGTGTGTGTGTGTGTGTGTGTGTGTGTGTGTGTGTATTTTGACCCTCTTGCCCTGGGCAAGTTGGAGAGCCAGACTGAAAATAATACAGTCTACCTTTTAGGTGGAAATCCCAAGAGATAGGAAGTCATCTTGCTTCAGTGGCCTGGGGTAGGGCTATGGCATAACCTGTCCTCTTAACTCCATCCTGTATGAAACTGTTGCCATCAGTGTTAGCTGTCTCTGTCAGTGGCTGGTCCTTCAGATCAGGGCAGGTGGCACAACTGGGGGCAACGGTTTGCTTACACTCATGTTCTACCTGTTGGTTAACTGGGAGGGGGTGACTAGATTTAGAAAGGTTTCAAGACCGAAGAGACACATCTGGGTTTTTATTAAGGATGGCCTAATACTTAGTAAGCATTTTTCCCAAAGTTATCTTAGAAGCTTCCTGGACTAAGAGTGTCATGGTGGCTATCTGCAGGCAGCTAGGCCAGCTATGTTTCATGCCATCTAGTTGCTTAGAAAAGTAGGCAACTGGTCGGTTTCCCTGGCCTGGACACTGAGTTAGCACTCCCATGGCTACTCCCTGCTTTCCAGCCATGAAGATTAGGTCAGACATTCCTAACGCTGGGGCCTACATCAGACCCCATTTGAAGGCCTTACAGGCCTTTTGAGCAGCTATTGTTCATTTCAAGGATTCAGCTTTTGGTCTTCAGGTTGTTTCATATAAGGGTCTGGCTATTATATAAGATTGGCTATCACTTTAAAATTGGCTATCTACTTATGCAGCAGAAGCCCACCATTTCAAAGAAAGCTCTCAGCTGCTTTTAGACTCTAGAGGACTCAGATAGCAAATTGCCTCTGTTCTCCTTGAGAATAATTGTCTTTGGCTTAGAGTTAAAATGTATCCCAGATGCTTTTTGTTGAGAAATCTGGGCCTTATGTTAGGATACCTTGCAACCCCTTTTGTTAGGAGATTGAGAGTATTGACGGTGTTTTTATCAGGTAACTCGGTGGGGCTACAAATGAGGTCATGTACACACTGCAATAGGCCTCTCTTTTTGAACTTTAAATCTCTCAGGTCTTCAGCTAAATCCTGTACAAACAAGTAGGGGCTATCTCTAAAACCCTGAGGCAAGCCAAGTTTACTGTCACTGAAGTCCTGTTTAGGGATCTTCCCATCCAAAGGCAAAGAAGTATTGGGAGTTAGGATCCACTAGGATAAAAAAGAAGGCAACATTGAGATGAAGGATAGAGAACCATTTAGTATCTTCTGGGATCTGTGCTACTACTGGGAGAATAGGTGCCAGTGTCTCATTGATAGCTCTGAGATCTTGCACAAGGTGATGTTTTCCTGATAGCTTGACTATCGGCGAAATGAGTGTACTGCACAAGGATTGTCATAGCACCAGTACCCCTGTAGCCTAAAATTTATCAAAAATGAGCTTTGGCTTCTTTCTTAAGAAGAATCTTAAGGGTTTAGATTAATGTCCTTCGACTGAATGACTACAAGAGTTGCCTTCACAACCCTCCCCAGGGTTCCATTATACCATGCTTAGGGATCAACTCCAGGCAGGCCAGGTCCCTAACAACTAGGACACAGTTTGTCAGAGGTTTGGATGACAGAGTGACCCTAAGCACGAAGAGCATATCTCTTCCAATTATTAGTATAGGGCACTCCAGTATCACCATACAGGCAGCTTGGAAAGGGAAACCTTCTAAACAGCAGTTCAGAGTGGAGGTTAAAGAAATTTGACCACCTAATTTCTTCAAGGCCCACATCTTTAGAACAAGATGAAAGCTTACCCCAGTAAGAAACCAGAATTGAGTAAGGTGTCCCAATATTGCAGAGGCTTGCCTGCTACATTCAGGGTCACCCAAGTTTCCTGCAAGGGGATGAAGATGTCTTTGTGTGGGGGCCACTCAGGCTCCTTCAGGCACCGTTATTCACTGTTTGAGCATTTTTCCTGTGGTGGCGATGGCTGACCTCATTCCTCTGTGGGAACAAGGGCAGTCCCTCCTCTAATGCCAGGGCTCTTTTCTGTTCTGACAAGCCCAAAAACTGTTGGGCAGCCTTGGAGGGCGCTGTTTTGTCCAGTGCCCCAGTAACTTGCACTTCAAGTACTCTGACTTGCTTTTATCAATCTTCAGATCACTTCAGTTTTCCTTAGTGTTGTGGGCTTTATATCCATTATGGAGAGCATGGCGTTACCATGCCTTTTGAAAACTGAACTTTAGTTTGTCTTTTATTTTGTCACAATTATTCAAAGACTAAATAAGCCACATCAACAAATTGACTTATTCCAGTTGTATAACCTTTTGGAGTTTCTGGGCTTTTCTCTTAATATGTGGAGCTGACTAATAAAATACTGCTCTAAGATAATCTGATATTTCTTGGACTCCAGATATATTTATGCAGCGTTCTTTAAGCCAGAGTTACAAAGCATCTAGATTCTTATCAGAGCCTTGACTGATAGACCTGATCTTATTTTACTGACATGCGGCAAGAAAGCAGGATAAACTGGACATCTCACCAGGTCAGATCAAAAGCCATTGTTAGGGTATAGAAACTATCAGCAAACTTTTCAGAATCCTCAGAAAAATCTACCCAGTTTGTTGTTTGTTTGTTTGTTTGTTTGTTTGTTTTGCTGAATATCCATCTGAAAAGGCATTTAAACAGGGAGTCAGGTGGGGTAGATGACGCATACCTCAAAATGGGTTTTGTGGGCAGGGAGGGTTGTGGGAAACCTAACAGATCTATCCCTGGGTTAGTCCCTGTCCCATTTAAGGGGACACTAGAGGGCACCTCTTGGTAGTTGTGAAGCCTTTCAAACCCAGGCCTGTGAACTGGGAGGGCTGAATTCCCTGTCTAGGTCAGAGTGTTCTCTGATAAAGCTAAACTCCTTCGGGACCAGAAGGATCTGGCCTTATGTGGGCACTAGTGCCACTTTTTTTTAACCTTTGGATCCCTTCTGTGAGCATAAAACATAACCCATCTTCTGGACAAAGGAGTCCAGAGCTGGGGTGCTCTCCTGGCTGGATACCTCACACCAATTATAAAGGTACCTACAGTAGGATATTTGTCTAAAGAGGGGTAGTAGGCACTCTCCCCTGAGACACCTCCAAAGACCCTGACAATTATTTTTTGCATTTTTGGTAGATCAAGTCACAAAAGGATATACATCTGGTGATAAGATTTTAAAATGAAAATTCAGTCAGCAAACTCAGGTTACAATCTTATCATAACAAAAGCAAAACTGAGTAGAATTCAGAGAGAAAACTAGCATTGAAGAAGTAACCCCAGAAAGAGCCAGCTATAAATTAGCTTTAGGGCCCAGAAGAATTACAGTCATCTGGCCACTGCTGTTTTTCACAGCTGCCACTGTAGCCTCTGCTGGTATGAAAACTTTTAAAACACACAAGTTTTTCTTTTTGTTCCCCATGCAAGGAAGTATTAAGCTAGTACAGTACTTGTCAGCTCTCTGTTTCCCCTCAGTTGACCAGCACCAAAAAGACAAAGAACTTGAATTTTCTGATAAAAGCATCAGGGACAAGAAGGGGACTGGAGTTTCCTTATGAAAGAGGGGAAAGGAAAGCAAGCCATAGGAAGGCACTCACAAACAAACTTGATGCTACCCAAGTAGCCACTCAAATCTACATGGTTATGACATGCTGCCAGTTGTAACCCCTAAAAAGAGCAGTAACATCCAGTGATCAGACCCATGACAAACTTCAAGAAAGCCACTAGGGGGACTCTGTGCAGATTAAAGCATCCAAACCCCAGTTTCCTGGCGCCCACAAGAGCCATGAACCTTTCTGGCTGCCTCAAGGCATGGAAAATCATGGCTACTAGAGAGGAATCTCCATGCTGCAAGAACCAACAGCAAAATATAACCCTAACTGATTGAAAGGAACCCTCCTGCCTCCTGCCCTCTGCAAAGGCCAAAGCTTTTCACTTCACAGTCTAGTCATCTCATATCCCCATGTCTACAATAGCACTTTGATCACTTATGAAAAGGAGAAGAAAGTCTCCCCAAACAGAGGAGTTACCTTCCTTTCTGGCCAGGCTTCTTCTGGCTGTGATGTCTGATGTTGTCTGTTGTCTCTTAGCTCGCTTGCCAAGTGATACCATGGGATGGATCCAACAGATAGATTCGAGGCTCTTGTGTACAAAGAATTGTAAAGCATACATCCAACAGTAAAAGAAAAAGCAGCTACATTTATTGAAGATCATGGGAAGGTGTGCTCAGGGAAGGTCTGTGCCAATAAAAATGTGGCATGAACAGAAAAGTGGTGTCAGGAGGACAAGAAAGTAAAAGGTACTTCACACAGATAAACTGGGCTTTCAGATTTTGAAAGATGTACACTCCTGCACTCCAGCCTGGGGGCCTCTCACTGGGTCTCTGGATAAGATTTACAGGTTGCTTAGTCATCTCAAGGTCTTCCTAGTAGTGCACAGAACTTTATCAGAGTTCATTCTGATTAACTTACATGTGAGAGATGTAGTCCATATTTATGACCCTTTAATAAGGTTCAAGTAAGGAAAAGGTACAGGAGGTCAGGCCATGAAATCTAATATATTTGTGCTCTAGCCTAGTGCTCTACAGATTTCTAGGGTCTTCGGTATTTTATTTCTGCTTTTCTTGAACAATGGAAGGAGGAATGGCCATTGGATATTATCCAAATTCAAGTGGGTGAAGACGAATGACTCTCAGTCCCCATTATGCTACCTGTACTAGCTATGCTTTCTTCCATGGATGCAAGATGGTATCACAATATCTGGTTCCAAGTCAAGGGCTAGAACCTTCAGATCCTGGAAGACCTGGCTTCATTTGCCTTTCTGCCTTTAGATTCAAAGTGTCTCTTCTTACAGAATGTGCTTGATGCTCTTCACCCCTCAACATGCTGTGAAGCATGTTCAGTTTGAATCTGTAGAAACAGAAATTCAGGTTAGCCAAAAGTGTTATATTGTAGCTTACAAAAGATGGGGCAGCACTTTTACTTATCTGCCCTGTGACTTGGACAAGAGCAGTTAAGTCACTAAACCCCTAGGCCTCAGTTGGAATATCTGTAAAGGGTGGGAATAGTCACAATAGCCACCTTGCCAGGTCACAATGACAATGTGATAAGGGACAAAGCCTGGCTCATAGGGAATATTTGTTATCATTAGCAATTATTACCCATCCTAATTTCTTTGTCTGCATAAAAAGAACTCTAACACCTATGTTTACCAATCACCCATGTGGCAATGCAAAGTCATGTTGTCACTGTGTGATGAGCCCTGCCTTGGTGGCGTTAGCATCACAGTGTTCATGCATAGAGCATGTGTCACCCAGGTGCTGATGTCAGCTTCATCATACCTGTGGAAGGACCCCTTTCCTACCTGAGAGATGAGGGGCAGGAAACTGAGGGCAGTGAGCCAGAGCATTTGAGTCACTTGCCCAAGCCCACCAAGATAATGAGTGGTGGAACATAGCTTAAAACTAGGTTTGCCCAATTCTAAAGCTCATATTCTTTATCACTATTTGGTAGCACCATTTTGCTCCTAAACAAAAAATCAGTTTTGCTATATACTACATATACTACATGAAAAAACAGGTAAATCATACTAAATGTACTAAATGTGTGTTGAAGATATGTAACAATTTTATAGTGTTTATGGTTTATTTTTGTCTTGATTCACTTTTGACTCTGTGCTCTTTAATTCAGCATAAATGTGTATATACAAGGGTGATCAAAATATATAGTAAATGTTTGAATTTTAAAAACATTATTACAATAAAAGACACATTTCTATTCATCCCTCTCAAAATACTCTCCCTTGCTTTGAACACATACATCCCATCATTCTTATCACTTTCTGAAGCAATTCTGGAAATCTTTTTTTGGAGTATCTTAATGAGGTTTGATAAAAAATGCAGTGAATGATACTGCTGAGTGCCATCCAGTGGAAATACAGGTTCATAAAAATATTTCAGTGTATCCTCATCCACCTTCTTCACCAGATCTGGCCCCATGCAACTTCTGACTCTTCTTCAAAGTCCAAATGACCATGAAAGGTAAATTTTAGATTGACCGAGGACGTCCAGATAGCCATGACAGCATGACTAAAGACACTCACAAAAGAAGAGTTTCAGAAATGCCTCAGAAAGTGGCAAGAACAGTGGGATAAGTGTGTTCCAAGTGAGAAGGGGGTATTCTGAGGGGTATTAATTACAATGTATCTTTCATTGTAATTATTTTAAAAATTTAAAAACACACTGTATTTTTTTTAATCACACCTCATATGCGTCCCAAAAGGGCTGCAGGCATGGTGAAGATCAGTCCAGGTTGCAGAAGCCTTGGTCACTTCAACATTCTAAGCTGCTGATTACTTTCTATATTCCAGAGAGCAGAGAGGCTATGCCTATGTGCATCCCAAGAGGAGAGTTTGGTACTAAGCACCCACACGGCTGTCTGACTTCATCATCCTGCCCTTCTGGTCAGACACCACTATCGACCTTAGGATGCTTTGCCGCTCCTTCCCTATCAGTTGTTACAGTGAATTTTTAATCACTCTAAGTTGCACTCAGAGCCTATCAGCCATTCCAGATTTGTAAACACCCTATTGATGCAATTTTTATTTAAAAAATTAGAACAGAGGGAATAACATATGCTTGCATTAACAGGAAAGAACAATAGTAATTTCATCTACATGTTCTGGCTGGGTCCCAGATTCAGTGAACTCTGAATGGTACGGAAAATGTAATAAGCATGATTCTCAAAATTGAATAATAAGCATTACACATGGTTCCAGTTGTAATGGATGGAAAAACATGAACAAAATAAAAGGATTATTTGTTATTAAGCTTTTCTGAGACTATCACCTTAAAAAATGGCTTATTTCCCTCAAAAAAGCTGCCAGTTGAAATGGGGAATGAACACAGCTTCCAAATGTGAAATTATCAAATTTTAAATCCAATTTGAAAAAAACAAATTCAGACACTTTAAAATTTATAGGCTTAATCTTCTGTCTTTCCTTCAATAACAAGTAAATTGAATCTGCAAAATTATGTTCAGTATATGATTTTCAATTGTGTAATTATTGTTTAAAGATACGTGTGTTCAATTTCTTCTGTTTCCCTTTGAAACTCAAATCCATTTCAAATCTTTTGTTAATACTCAATTTAGTTCTTAGAGAATGGTTTCTCAGTGTTGGTAATTAAGTGTTGTATTTACACAAAAGAAATAATGAAATATAATCTCATCCAAAAAGAACATTCTAAAACATTCTGCTGAATGCAAAAACATGACCTTGCCCTATCAGAACTTCTTTTGGTAAGGCCAACGAAAACTCCTTGAGCTATTTCATGAGAAACAAAAAAGTAAGTGTGGTTCCTCTGAACAATCCGTCCCTTCTAGGAACTACTGAAGCAGCTCAATAGTAAACGTGAAGGCAAATCTGTGGTTCTGCAAGCTTATTACACAATATGTGATACTAGACTTTGCCAGTGCAACATGAGGTTTCTTTTTAGGCAGTAAATATCTTCAGGGCGAAGATGTTTCCTGCACATTTAATGTAGTTATAGATGTGACTTTTACCTAAGTAAAAATGAACATTAGTTAATTATCGAACAAAAATGCATGGGGCACCTCCTGACCATGAGATAGGCACTCTGTCCAGAGCTGTGGGAAATAGAAATCTAAGTAAGATGGAGCTCACCCCCATGAGTGCTCAGTCTGTTCAAGGGAATAAGATGGATTAGAATGTAATAAGTGAAGGAGACAGGGTAAGTGATTCCAGGGGTATGCAACTGGGTGATAGTGGAGGGAGGGTGTAAAGGCTTGGAGAGAGGAAATGCAAAGCATGTTAGGAAAGAGGGAGTAGTGGAGGTAAGAATGATTGTTATAGTATTTATTATGCAGAGCACAGTGCTAAGTATTTTGCTTGCAATGTGTCCTGTAGAATAACCCACTCATCCTAGTTTACATGGAGCTTTCCTGCAAGTCCTGCATCCCGGGATGTGTCTCATTCTGGACAAACTAGGATGGTTAGTCATCCCACATGAATTCCTTACAACAGCTTTATGAGGTCTCTCCTCATTTGGTAGAGTAGGAGATGAAAGTCAGTGTCACAGGGGGACTTCCCTGAGATTGCATGGTTACTAATGTATCAGGAGCCGAGATATGAAATGAAGTGCAACAGAGAATCCTTATAGTAAATCAGTTCTCATGTGCTACCATCCCAAGTGACAAGACCATCCAAAAAAAGAAGTTAGCACAAAATTATGGTGCAGTAAAATGCAGATACGGTGGGGGAGGGGCATTGACAATTCCTGAGTTTTCGGGCACAGTGGAAGATTTCCTGATTAATTGGATGATGATGGCACCAACACGGTTAGCTCACAGGAATGATTCACCTATCTCTGGAAATCTACAGCTTCACCCCTTAAAGGCCACTTTCCTAAACTATAAGCAAATGAAGGAAAGCATTTTGAAGATCAAAGAAAAAGTCTCCTATCCCCAGTGAATTTCAAGTACTTATTAGTACTTTTCCCATGTTCCTCTCTTAGCGATATTTGAAAGGTAGTAATCATCTTTGCTTAAACACAGTTCTTCCACAGTCTATCATGCCCCAAATCTTATATTCTTAAAGCAGTAACAGATAGAAGGGTCACTGTTCTCAACTTCCCTCTGAGAGCCAAGAGCAGAAACAGTCTACCTGTGTCACGTCTCGATTTCTGTTGTGTGCGCATGTGTGCATCTTTTGTCATTTTACCAAGGTGCCGTTCGTCTGCTTACTCCTGTTCATCATCTTTCATTCCAAGCGTTATGTGACTTAATGGGGGAGGGGGATCTACCCATCCTCTCTGTTGAGAGGTGCACCCTCTGAAGTCAGCATAATCTAACTGGAAACATCCCGGCAGAGTAAGGTCCGTGCAGGGAGAAGATGGTAATTTCCACGAGGAGCTTCTCCCTATCTGATTCAAGGGGATACATTACGCAAAAACTACATCAGTGAGTCTCTGAGCTGGGAACTTTAATTTAACTGTAATCCATAATGTTGCTACAAAGTAATCAGGCCCATATATTTCAAAACACCTGCTTGTTCAAAGCAGAAATCATTCGCTTTGCAGAAACCAGCCATCCTTCTCCATCAAGTCCCATCCAGTTGGTTAGAATTCCTTTCTGGGAGTTTATTTGATGACAAATTATATTAAGAAATTAAACAGAAACTCCATTTGTAATGTTGACATTATTCCCCACACACATGAATTATTTAATGAAAATCAGGAGGTAGAGAGCTAAATTTGTACACAAAGAACCTTTGTAAGATGGATGTTCTCTAAATGCAAATTTCTTCTCTAAAGACTTTTGCAAACACCCAAGTGCTGTCCCTTGTTTTGTTTTTAGTGACAGGAAAACATCCATTTGGTAATCGTGCCTTATTCGATCCCACCAGTAATACTGTACCTCTATGATACCTAGAGATACTCAAGGAGTCCAGGGACATTCTGAATACAGGAGGGAAAGCCTGGAAGCAACCCAAAATGTTGGTACTATCTACTAAGGAGTCAGAATATGAATAGCCAGGAGAACACTTACTCTTTAATGGATGAGCAGATCTGTCAAATTTAAAAGTTATTTCTCCTAAAGAGTAGTATAGGTAGCTGAGGGAATTTGTGAAAACTGGGACAGTTACGGATCTTGCTTGAGATTAAATCAGTTGAGACACCCATGCAGGTAAATGAGGATATTCTAGTTCAGGACATTCTACCCTAGCAGGGCATTAAAATGAAAATTTAAATGCCCCGGGTTTCTCCAGAGAAAAACACCGAAACTCAACCTTTGGAGGGAGAACCCAGGCAGCTTTATCATCTGAATATAGTATTTAAGTGCCAAGAGTCAGAGTCCTATTGAGATATCAAACCAGAAATAGGGAATTTAATTAGAATAACTTCTTTTCTTTTCCCATCTTTTCTTTCTCTCTCCTCTTCATGTGTGTGTGAGAGATATTGGGGACTGAAGCTTTCCTTTGCACGGAGCCCTTTTTATTTTTTAACTCTCAGATAGGGGTTTCACTAAACTGCCCAGGCTAGCTTCAAATTTGCAACCATCCTAGTTCAGCCTCCTGAGTAGCTGGGATTACAGGCATGTGCTACCACACCCAGTTCGAAGTAAATTTTAACCTGTTTTTGAAGGATGCAGGAATAGGGATGACCTC
>PVJO010018824.1:0-35817 GCA_004026905.1 Hystrix cristata | reverse complement strand
TTACACTTATGGTTTCTCATATCAGAGAAACAATTCGATGTGTACTAATAAGTGTCTGATTTATTTCACTTAATAGTATGTTCTCCAGGAACATCCATTTATATACAAATGACTCTAGTTTATCCTTTTTTATAGCGGTGTAGTACTCCATTGTGTAGAAAAACCACATCTTTTTTAGCCATTCATCAGTTGTTGGGCACAAAAATCTTAAGGTACGTGCAGATGTACATTTCTAAAAGTATCTAACAACTATCATAAAGATTCTCTGTGATTAAAAAAAGAACATGTGTAGACAAATAAAATCAGAAAAGTCATGCATGAGCAAAATGAGATATCAACAAAGATAGATACTATCTTTAAAAGAACCAAACAGAAATTCTAGAGTTGAAAAATAAAATAACCGAACTGAAAAATTCACTGTCCTGATTCATTAACAGACTTGATCAGGCAAAAAAATCAGCCAACGTAAAAGCAGATCATTCTAATTAGCCAAAACAGAGGAACAAAAAGAAAAAAGGACTTTAAAAAGTAAAGAGACCTTACTGGTTTAAGGGACATTCTCAAATAGACCATTATTTGCATTATGGGAATATTGAAAATGAAAACATAGAAAAAGGACAGATTATTTGAAGAAATAATGCCTGAACATATTCCAGATCTTCAGAGATGGGCACATAAATTTAAAAAGCTAAAAAACTACAACAGCCCCTTCTGGTACCCACCACCGAATATATTGAGACACATTATAATCAGTGTGTCTAAAGTAAAAAACCAACCAAACAAACAAAAAAACCAGAATCTTGAAGGCAGCATGAGAAAAGCACTTATCACATGCATGGACCTCCATTAAATTATAATGAATTGCTCAGAAACCTTGCAGGCCAGAGGGAGTAGGATCACATATTCAAAATTCTGAGAGAATAAAAAAAAAAAAAAAGCCCAGAATATTATATGCAGAAAAAATGTTGAAATATAGAGCTGGGGATGTAGTTGAGGTGTAGAGTACTTGCCTGGCATGCAAGAAGCCCCAGGTTCCAACCCCAGAACTGAAGGAAATAAATGTCCCCTGTAGAAATAAAGGAGCAGTCAAAACTTCCCCAAATAAACTACAGCTGAAAAGTTTTATTACCATTGAATTTTGTCTGCAAAATATGCTAAATGGAGACCTTCATGTTCAGATGGAAAGATGATAGCCATACAATATCGTAAGAAAATATAAAGCTTTCCAATAAACGTGTGTAGAAATAGTGTAACCTACATTATTTATCTACAGATATGTGTGTGTGTCTGTGTGTGTGTATATATATGAAGATATGCACTACATGAAGATATGATTTGTGATACCGATCACAAGGTATTTGGAAGAAAGGCAAAATATGATGGTTTTTAAATGCAATTCAAGTTGTTAAACAGACAATTGTATCTATCAGATGTTTTATGTATACTTTATGGTAACCACAAAAAATGAGTTACAAAAAACAAAAGGAACCAAAGCATATCACTACAAAAAATTTAACAAAGAATAAGAATTAAGATGTGTTATGTACATGTACCAATTCCCCACGGTGAATGTAATCATTTTGTACTGTAAATAAGTACTAATTCAAATTTTTAAAAAGTAAACTGCAAGACACAAAAAGAAGGGCAAAAGAACCACAAAATAGACAGAAAGCAATTAATGAGATGGTAATGGTACTTACCTTTCAATAGCTACTTTAAACATAAATGGATTACACTCTGCAATAAAAAGATACAGAGTAACTGGATGAAAAAATCAAATCTACTTACAAGCTGCCTACAAAAGACACAGTATAAAGTTAAACACAGACTTAATGTGAAGGAAAGAAATAAAAATTCCATGCAAATGGTAGCCCAAAGAAGGGAGAGAAACTATTAAACTCTGATGGAAAAAACCTCAAAGAATGAAATAAATGGAGCAATATTTCATATCCATGGATAAGAATATTCAAGGCTGATAAGATGCCAGTTCTTCCCAACTCGATGTATAGATTCCATGCAATCCCAGTCAAACTTCAAAAAGTTAATGAATACTGACAAATGAATTCTAAAATTTATACCGAGAGGCAAAATATCTCTAATAGCTAACATAATATTGAGAGAGAAAAACACATTTGAAGGACTGCCACTACTTGATGAAGACATTGTAAAACTACAACAATCTAGATGGTGCAGTGTTGGGGAAGGAATAAACAATAAAGTGGACAGCTACGGATACACAGAAATTACACTCGATTTTTCTTTAACAGAAGAAAAGACAAGCAAAGATAGTTTCTTAAACAATTGGTATGGAATAACTGGAATCCAAACATGCTCACACACAGAATTTAGAAATAGATCTCATATTCTTCACAAAACTAAACTCGAAACTGGTCACAGACCTAAAGGTAAAATGCAAAATTATTTTTAAAAATGCAAAATTATAAAATTCACAGATGATAACATAAGAGAATATGGTGATTTTAGGGTTGGTGATTACTTTTTAGATACAACGCTAAAGAGAATAAACAAAAAAATTTATATGCTAGACTTAATTAAAATTTTTTGTTATGAAAAATATACTGTTAATAGAATGAAAAGACAAGTCACACACTAGAAGAAACAGATATAGCTGATAAATAATTGCTACCTAAACTAGCACTAACATCCAAGAAAGAAAAAAACTATGCCTAAATCTAGCAGAAGGAAGGAAATACTAAAGATGAGAATAGAAAAAAGTAGTAGAGAAATACAAAAAAAGAAGACAACAAAGTTAAGTCTTTTGAAAAAATAAAACGTAGAATAGGTTATAGAAAGGAGAAAGGTCAAACAATCTAAGTCATAAATGAAAGGAGATACTACAACCAATGCCACAAAAATAGAATTACATGAGGTTATTATGAGCAATTATATGCCAACATATCGTAGAATAAATGGATCAATTCCTGGGAACACACAATCTCCCAAGACTGAATAGTGATGAAAGGGAAAACCTTACTAGAGCAGTAACCAGTAAGGAAGTTAAAGTTGTAATTTAAAAACTTCCAAATAACAAAAAGCCAAGGACCAGCTGGCTTTACTGGATAATTCTCCCAAACATTTAAGAAAAATTAACATCAAAACTCCAGTATGCCAATTCTTACCAAAAAAAAAAAAAGTAGGAAGTGAAGACCCTGATATTATTCTGAGATCACCACCAACCTGATACCAAAGTTAAACAAAGACACAGTAGGAATGAGAACTACTGACCAATGTCCTAAATGAACATCGATATAGAAAACTGCCAGCTAAAGACTAGTAGTCTTAATTGAACATTTTTTATCATTCTGCTTTCTAACCTTTCTTAGCACATTAGTTATATTTCCTTTTTTATAGTTTTCCTAGAGTTTACAATATATATTTAGAACTAACCCAGATCATGTTAAAATGGTGCAATACCACCTCATAAACCTGTGCATTCCTGATAAAAACAAAATAACCCCAATTCCTCCATCTCATTCCTGTATCATTGCTTTCATTTCACTTATATATACACATATATAGTACACAAATAATGACACACGACTAAATGCGTTATAGCTATTATTAATTCTTGGGGCCTTGCACTTGCTAGGCAAATGCTCTACCACTGAACTAAATCCCTAATCCCTCTCTATCTCTTTTTTGCTATTATCTATTTTTTGTTTTGCTTTTTATTTATATTTTGGTTTCTCATATAAGAGAGACTGGAATATTTGAGTTTGTGTGTCTGATTTATTTCACTTAACATTATGGTCTTAAAATTAAGTGAAATAAGACTCATTTTACCACAAATGACTCAAGTTTATCCTTCTTTATGGCAGAGTAGTACTCCATTCTGTATAAATACCACATTTTCTTTATCCATTCATCTGTTGATGGGCATCTAGGGTACATTCAAGATTAAATTTTTAGCTATTATGAATTGTACCATTACAAACATAGGTAAGCGTGTATCGCTGTAATATGATGAATTTAAGTCTTTCAGGGAGATACCTGGAAGGGGAATAGCTGGATCAAATGGAATTTCTGAAAGGTCTGTGCTGGAGGCCAAAGAGTCTGCACGGGAAGGCTGAAGATGACGATCCAGGTGAAGGTGGTGACTGGAGCTCCTCTGCAGAAGCAGCAGCCTGCCTTCTTTGTTTCTCTTTCACACTATTCTGTGACAATCCTCCCTCGGGTGGGTCTTCACATCCAGAACTATTTTGAGTCAATGCAACGGGGCATTTCTTACTCCAGTGGACACAATCTGTTAACTCTCAAGAGGAGTAATGGCATTAGATCTCTAAAGGTTTTGGAGAAATTGGGAGTGAATCCTTCAGGATCTGGGCTTTTCTTAGTTGGTACTTTTAAAAAAATTACTTCTTCAATCTCATTGCCTGATATTGAATTATTCAGGATTTTTATGTCTTCTTGGGTCTGCTCTGGTAGTTTATATGTATCTAGGAATCTATTCACTTCTTCTGAATTCTCCAATTTCTTAGAGTACAGTTTCTCAAAGTAGTTACTAACAATCTGGATTTTGTCAGAGTCTGTTGCAATTTTGCCTTTTTATTTCTAATTGCATTGATTTGGGTCTTACGTTTTTGATTTTTTTAGTAAGATTGTCTGGGATTTATTTTGTTCATTCTGTCAAAGAAACAACTCTTTTCTTCATTGATTCTTTGTACTTTTTTAGTCTCAATTTCATTCATTTCTTCTCTAATCTTTATATTTTCCTTCTTCGTACTGGACTTAGGTTTGGATTGTTCTTGTTTTTCTAGAACCTTGAGGTACACTGTCAGGTTATTTATTGAGCTCTCTCTGCTTTTCTGATGTGGGCATTCACAGCTATACACTTCTGTCTTAGGACAGCTTTCTTTGTGTCCCGTAAGTTCCAGTATGCTGTATTGGCATTGTTATCTAATTCTAGGAACTAATTTCTTCCCTGATTTCTTCTAGGATCCATTGATTATTCATGAGTGTATTATTTAATTTCCACGTGTTTGCATCATTTCTTTGGTTTCTTTTGTCATTGATTTCTAGTTTCACTACACTATGATTTGATAATAGGCATGAGATAATTTTGATTCTTTCGTATTTACTTGAGCTTGCTTTATGGGCTAACATGTGGTCTGTTTTGGAGAAAGTTCCATGTGCTGCTAAGAAGAATGTGCCTTCTATTGTTGTTTGGTAGCACCCTCTGTAGATATCTATTAAGTCTATTCAACAATTTGATATGATGCTGGTATTGCTTTGTTGAACTTTGTCTGTTTGTGATAGTAGGTCATCGAGGTCAACCAGTATACTCATGTTGGTGTCTAAGTGATGTTTTTTATGTCTAGTAGAGTTTGTTTTATGATGTTGGGTGCAGTTTGGCGGATATATGTTTATAATTGTTATATCTTCCTGTTTAATTTTTCCCTTAACCAATATGGATTGACCATCTTTGCCTTTCTGATCAATTTTAGCTTGAAATCCACTTTGTCTTAAAGGAGGATAGCTATACCTGCTTTTTTCTGGGTTCCTGATGCATGGAATAGTGTTTTGCATCCTTTGAGTTTTAATCTGTGTATTTCTTTATGGATTAAATATGTTTCTGTATAATACATATCACTGGGTTTTCTTTCTTAATTTATTCTGCTAATCTGTGTCTTTTGATTGGGGAATGGACACCATTCACATTGAAAGTTATTACTGAAACATACTAATTTACTCCTGTCACCATATTATTTTCCTATTGCTGATCCCCCTGGTTTTCTGCTTAAACACTCACCCTGCTGGCATATTTATTCTATTGGATTATTTCAGCATTGTTGACTTCATTGTCTCTTTCTAGAAAATCCTTGGGGACATTTTATAATGCTGGTTTTATAGTCATAAATTTATTGAAGTACTCTTTGTCATGGAAATATTTATCCATCAATTTTGAAAGAAAGTTTTAGAGAATATGTAAGTCTGGGTCAGAAGTTTTTATCCTTTAGGGCTTGAAACACTTCACTCCAAGCTCTCCAGGCTTTTAAGGTTTGTGTTAAGAAGTCCATTATAATTCTAATGGTTTTGCATTTATAAATGATTTGTTGCTTTTCTCTAACAGCTTTTAAGATTCTATCTCTGTGTTAGACTTCTGATATTTTGACTATGATGTGAGGTGGAGAGGTTCTCTTTTGATTGTAGGTATTTGTGATTCTATATGCCTCACTTATCTGTATATTTAATTCTTGCCCAATATTTGGAAGGTTTTCTATTATTTCTATAAACAGGCTTTTTAATCCCTTTTCTGTTGTCTTCTGAATTTTTGCTTTTTCTAATTAATCTTAGATGAGTTTTCTTTGTGCCATCTATCAATTGTTGAATCTATTTTTCTTGTCCTCTCTCTTTTATTTTTTATTTTTTATTTTTTTGATGCTGGGGATCAAACTCAGGACTTCGTGCTTGCTAGGCAAGCACTCTACCACTTGAACTAGATCCCCAACCTCTCTCTTGTTGTTTTTGAGACACATCTGAGTAACTGATGTTTGAAAGAATCCCTATCTTTTTTTTTTTTTTTTTTTTTTTTTTTTTTTTTTTTTTTTTTTTTTTTTTTTTTTTTTTTTTTTTTTTTTTTTTTTTTTTTTTTTTTTTTTTTTTTTTTTTTTTTTTTGGTGCTGGGGATTGAACTCAGGGGCTTGTGTTTGCAAGGCTAGCACTCTAACCACTGAGCTAAATCCCCAGGCCTCTCTATCTTCTAATTATCATATTTTATCCTTATATTAGTCACTCCTGCTTCTCATACTTTCAGCATAATTTTTAATCTGGATTTCTGTTTGGAACCTTTTCATGGACTCTAGTTCTTTGTTAAACTGATCATTCACGTTTTGTATCATTTTGTTTAGCTCAACTAGCTTTTTATTAGAGTCTACTATAAGCTCCCTGATTGTTTCATTTATTACCTCCATTACCTATTAGTTATATTTTCTGTGAACTCATTAAGCACCTCATTGATCTGTTTCTTAATCTTTTTGTTAGCCTTCTAAATAACTCAGATCTGTGGCTTTTGCTTTCCTCTCCCTCAGTGTTCCATGGATTGGCTCTGGGGGAGTTGGGAGTTTGTGAGGCATTTTGTTACCTTGTATTCCCATCTTACTATTGTTTTATGCTTGTTTTGTTTTGTGCTTAACGGTGCTCGGAAGGACTTATAGTGGAAAGTCTTTGTTGCTACTTGAAGATCTCTTTAGTTATTTTGCTTTTCAGTGATGCACTCAGGGCATGGCTAACTATAGTCCTTTACCTCTGCCCCAAGATCTGATCACCTCTGTTAATATAGCAGAGGGAATGTAGTGTAATTCACCTAGCACCCAGTTCTCTGGGAATGCTCTTTACTATGGTTAAAGTTACAAAGATAATGTGGGTATGGACATACAGAGAAAACCTACTTGTAGCAACAATTATTCGACCCCAGGAGTATTAAGCAAATCAGCAACGTAATATTGACCAAGATAAACTGAGTATTGACAGACCATACAATCAATAATGTACCAGCCTTAAGCTTAGTTAAGAAATCTGTAATTATATAAAACATTCTAAAACAAATATTGACATACAGCAAATATTTACTAAATGCAATAACTATACCTCCACTAATGATAGATGAGAGTGCAACAGTATTTACAAAGAGTTAACTATCTAAAGATTAATAAAGCTTAATGTTTATACTATTAAAGATAGAGGTGATTTGGAATGGAAAAAGAAAAAAGAAATGTAATAGAAATGCGAAAAGAAAAATGTGAAAAAATAAAAAATGGGAGATGAGAAGGGTAAGAGAAAAGTGAGACAAGGAATCTCATTAGGGTGTAGAAAGATATTTGTAGAATTAGATAAAACTAACAAAGAGTACCCAATGAGAAATAGAAGATAAAAGAAAAAGAGAAAAAAGACATAGAATCAAAAGTAGGAAAAAAAGAAAAATCTTAGTTGCTTTCTTGCCGTCGGGGCAAAATACCTGACTCCCATAAATTAATGAAGGAGAGGTTTATTTTGACTCACAGTTTGAAGAGGTTTCAATCCATAATACACTGGTTGCAAGGCGGGGTATCATGGCAGAGGGGCATGACAGAGGAGAAACGATTTATGGCATGGTGGGCAGGAAGCAGAGAGAGCTTGAGGGAGCAGGAAGGATATATACTTTCGGGCAATGCCCCCAGTGACCCACCAGGCTTCACCTCTCTACATCACACCAAGGTATAAACCCATCACTGGACTGATCCACTATCACGCACCCACGATCCAGTCAGCTCCCCAAAGCCCCACCTCTGAAGGCACGAGGCTTTAGGGGAACATCTAGATATAAGCCACAACATTCCATCCATGGCCTCTAAAAGAGTCATGCACATTCCTTTGTGCAGAATGCATTTATTTCATTTCTTAGACTTGCCAAAATCCTACCGGTTTCAGCATTGCTGAAAAGTCCAAGTCCAAAGTCTCCTCTGAGATTTAAGTCAAACTCTTACCTGCAAGCCCTTGTGAAGATGAAAAGAAAGTTAAACACTTCCTACATACAGTGGCATATGATAAACATTCATGGTCCAAAAAGTAGAAATAGGGGGATGGAAAGGAAGGGACCAGAGTAAGTCCAAAATCTAGCAGGGCAAACATTAAATCCTGTAGTTCCATGTCCAGCACTTGGGACAATCTGTGACAAAATGTGAACTCCAAAGGGCTTGGGTGGCCCCACCCCTAGGGCACCCCTGGTGGTTGTAGCTCTCATGGCCTCTCTCTTGGGCTGGCTTTGCTTGCTCCTTGTGGTGAGCTTTCCAGAGATGATCCATGTTCCTGGCTTCTCCAACCTTCTGGGGTCTCCACTGCACTTTTAGCTTCACATAGCTTCACACGCTGCTTTCTCAGGCCCACACTGCCTGACCTCCCAGGCCTTCTTCTAAAATCTGGGTGAAAGCCTTCCTGACCTCACTCTTGCATTCTGTATGGACCTACAGCCAGCACCATGTGGATGATGCCAAGTTCTGACACCAGCTGGGGCAGTGGCCAGTCTTCCTTCTCTCTTGGCTCTAGGGATCAAGTGCCTAGATTGCTGAGTGCTATGAACCCAATCGTGAGGACAAACTGTCTAGGCCACTGCTACTCAGGAACATGGTGCCTTGGAGTTCTCTTCTTAAAACTAAGTCTTTCCTTTTTGCAAATTTGAAGACAGTATGATGTTCTGCTGGTTCTTGTAATGCCCTCAGGCCATCTTTTCTATTGTCTTGTTCCAAAGTACCTGGCTTTTTAGTGCTAATGTTTTCAGCAACCAAGTTTTCTTGGTTCCATCTTTGCATGTTTCAACTTTATCAGATCTTCGTTTTTGGCCAAACTCAAAACTTTTTAAATTATTCTGCTGAGCCACTTGTTCCTTATTGTCAAGGTAGAGAGGACTAAAAGCCCTCAAAAATGGCCATGTCATGGCCTCAATATTAGACTTGAAATTTTTTCTGCTCCTAGTCCATTGCTCTTAATCTCAGTCTCCCACAATGTCTCTGGACATGCACAAAATGGAGACGAAATTTCTGCCAGAGCATAACACCCATGGTCTGGAGTCCAATCGCTAATAAAATGCTTGTTCCCAACAGAAACCTCCTGAGCCTGGTCTTTACCGGCTGCATTTCTATCAGCATTCTGGTCTTCTGAGGGCTGATCAGAATTTCCCATCAAGCTCGACTCATAGTATTCCGTGGCTATTTTTCCAGTTGGCATCTCCAAATTCCCAAAGTCCGGCCGCAAGCCAGTTGCAGAGGCTTCTGGACAACATGGTCATACAGCATCACAGCAATGGCCTCATTTCTGATACCAAAATCTGTCCTACTTACTTTCTCGCTGCTGGGAAAAAATATCTGACACTCACAAATTAATGAAGGAGCTTCTTGTAATGAGCTTCTTATAGCTCATTATGAAGAGGTTTCAAGGCAGGGTGGCATTGCAGATGGGAATGGCAGAGGAGAAATAGTTCACAGTGTGGCAAGTAGGAAGCAGAGCGAGATCAAGGCAATAGGAAAGATATGTACTTCCAGGCCATGCCTCCTAGTGACCCACCTCTTCCTACCAGGCTTCATCTCGACATCATACTCAGTTATAAATTCATCAGTGAACTAATCCATTATCACACACGCATGATCTAGTCACCTCCCAGAAGCCTCGCCTAAAAGTGCACAGGGTTTTGGGGGGACATCTAGATATAAGCCATAACAAGGGGTAAGAAAAAGAAGATAGGAAAAAAAAAGAAAAAAGAAAAAAGGAACAAAATGAAAAAAGACTAAAAAAAAAAATGAATCCAAAAACAGAGAAAAAAAAATTTTCTGTGTATTTTTGAATGATTTGTTTCCTTCCAGGATCTACAGTTCTGGAGTCCAGAAATTCATAGTTTTTTATCACCTAGCCTTATGGCCAGTGGATTTGTGATATATGCCCCCTATTCCAGAGTCCCCTCTGTTTACCCTGGGCTATGGCAATGTTCATACCAAGACATGTCCTGAATCAGGTTGATGGATAAGGGAGGCAATCAGACTTCAGATATGTGCTGGATATAGACAGCAGGTACCTAATGCTCAAGTGCCTAATGCTGGCAGACGCTTTTAGACCCATGTGTTTCTCAGTGCAACTCAAACTGAACCTGGCTTCTCAGTGCAGGGTGTGGGGCCTGTTTCCTTCCTGGTCTGAGTCAAAATTTCTCAGAGGATTTCTTTCTAGGCTGCTTCTTTCCTGCTTCTTTTCTGTGGCTGTCTCCTTGGCTGTCTCTTTCCCCAGTCACTGTGGGAAGGTAACGCTGGGAGCCCTAGGTGACGTCTAATCACCCTGGCCTGTCTTCAGCAGGTTAGTTTAGCCAGAATGCTCCTTACCCCTGGTGTTTTTCTCTTACTCATTTTCCTCCACTGACCCCTACCCTTCTTCTGGGCTTCCCATTTGCCCATGTGGTCTTGGAAGGTGAGCCCAATTGCTCCCTTACTGCAAAATCCCATTGCGGTAGTACCTATACCTGTGGTGATGATCCTAAATACACTTTTCCTTATTGTGTTTTAAGAAGTACCATTGAAGGGGCTGGGGATTTAGCTCAGTGATTAGAGTGCTTGCCTTGCAAGCACAAGGGCCTGAGTTTGATCCCCGGCACTACAAAAAAAAAAAAAAAAAAAAAAAAAAAGTACCATTGAACAACTTTTTTTTAAATTTAAAAAGACCTGCTCTGAATGATGTACAGTTTTCCATTTCTGTATAAATTTCAACTGCAATGCATTTGGCTGAAGGTACTGAGAGTAGAATTTTCAAGTTTGGGGAATTGCTCTTCATTATAATCACATCTGATAGAGACTGGACAGGAAAGGCATTACCTTAGCCAAAGCCCAGCATTTCAGGAGATCTAAGTCTCTGTTTATTTAACCATTGGTTTCCTGAGTGAAATGGGCAGATTAGGAAATCAGATGTCCTCTGCTAAATCTCCTAGAAGTCTTCTCTTAGAAAACCACTCCTACCACTTCCAAACCCTTAAAACCCCTGAACCTGTAAGAGACCATCTTCTCTCTTCTGCCCACCAGCTCAGAGAGGTCCCTCTCAGGTTTGTCAATAAACCTGCTTGGACTGTTGAGTTCACATCCTGCCTCTCCCCAGAGAGGTGCAAACTACCATCCCACTTGTCTCCTCCCCCTTTCCTGACAGTTTTCCTCTGTCTGGGAAGGAGAGCATTTCTGACTGTCAACCAGGTGGGATGCCCTGCCTTCCTGGCCAGAAACACCTCTGTCCTGCTTTGAGAGTTCACAGACTCTAGTCTCAAATCTCGCCCTGAGAGACATCCTGGAGACTCAATCCCAGACCCCAGCTGGCTTTTTCACCCTTCTGGGATGGGCAATCACCCATCAAGACCTTTGAAAGACACCCCCTGGGTTGCCTCCTTCATAATCTCTCCCAGTTGGGCCTTAAGGGAGATATCAAACAAAAAACTCTGTTTTTATTCTACTTCTGTTTGGCCAAATTACAAGCAGGACAATGGCTCTCACTGGCCTGCCGATGGAACTTTTGACTTCCAAAGTTTACAGGACCTTGACAGTTTTATCAGAGGAACGTCAGATTGTCTGAGGTCCCCTATATCCAAGCTTTCTTCACCCTCTGAAATAGCCCCTCTCTTTGCTCTTCTCTCTGCTCCCTCCAAATCCTCCTCATGGATGAAAAGCCCCCACAAAATGCTCCCACCACCCCTCGCCTAGACCTCTCTCTCCCCACTTGACGATTCAACTGATAAGCCTTCTCTTTAGTGGCACCACCCTCCACTCCCTCCTGAATCACCCAACTCTCAATTCCCCACCCCTCCCACCCACCTCTTTGGGCCCCTCAAACTCTCACTTTCCCACTGCTGGTCCTAGCCCGCCTCCCTTCCTTCCTCACATTTGCTCCCAAACTGGCCCCCTTCCCCTTTCCAAGCCTCAATCAGTCATTTTATCCCTCTGAGAAGTAGTGGGTGTGGAGGGTCCCACCAGGGTTCATGTTTCCTTTACTATAACTGACCTTGAACATATAGAACAAAAAATGGAACCCTTTACCGAAAATCCTGACAAGTATAGCAAAGAATTTCTCAGAGTTACCCAGGTCTGTGATCTTGCTTGGGGAAACATCATCCATCCTAACTAATGATGAGAGAGAGAGAGAGAGAGAGAGAGAGAGAGAGAGTTTGGTGGGTGGCTGAAAACCACACAAGGAGCTCCACCACCAACACTCTGGCAGGGACACTGAAGCTGCTTGACTAGCTCCCAGGGCTGAACCCAAAAGTCCCATTTGGACCTACCGAATTGGGGACCCCAGGCGGGCCCACCGTGACCATACGATCGCCTGTCAATTGACTGGGCTAGATCACCCCAGGGGGCTGATGAAAAGCCCACCCGCTTTACAAAACGCCTCTCAGAGGCCGTGATCAAATATACCAACATTAGCCCCAGTTCACTGGAGGGGGCCATCCTCTTACATCTCCATTTTATCCCCATTCCTGCCTTGATATTTGAAAAAAATCTTCAAAAACTTGAAAATGGTCCCCAGAAACCCCAAAAGGACCTCGCTGATCTTACCTTCAAGGTTTTTAACGACAGAGATGAGGAACTCAGAGTCCAAAAGAAAAAAAAAAAAAAAAAAACCTCAAACCTAAAGCTAAATATCAAATCAAATTCTGTTCTCCCTCAACCACCCCCTAACTGCCGAGTCACAGAAGAACACCCCACCCAACCACTGTTTTCACTGCAGCAGCACGGGCCCCTGGGCCAAGTCCTGTCCTAACCTCCAGCCTCCCACCAAGCCTTGACCCAGCTTCGGACAGTAGGGCCATTAAAAGATGGATTGCCTTTTGGGGAAGCCAGCCCCTCCTCTGAGTACTTTCACAGCCTCTAAGCCCAAATCTGCATGGAGGGAAGACCGGCAACACTCCTGGCGCTTTCCTCCTCTGCTGAGGACAGCTGCTGAGGCTGGGTCTGCCCTCCCCCTCTGCAGGACACTCAGCAGATCCTCCCGTAACTATGGCGGTAGCCAGAAAGATGATCTCTTTCCTGGTGGATGCAGGGTTGCGCCTCTCTGTTCTCACGGCCTTGTCAGGACCTTTGCTCCCTTCCTTTGTCTCTGCTGTGGGAATGAAGGGCGTCATTGAAAACCCCCCTTAAGATGCTCTCCCCAGTACTGCTCCCTGGGAATGTCCTCTTTCACAGTTTCTAGTTATCCCACACTGCCCAGCTTCCCTTCTGGGACAAGACATACCGCACCATGTAGGAGCCTCTTTCCACATTCCCTTGCTTTCTACAGGACCCCCCTCACCTTGCCAGTAACCCAAACAAATACCCTCGCTCTCTGTCCTGCAGCCCAGTATGTTAAACCCCAGGCCAATCCGATGATCTGGAACACTAAATGTCCCTCTGTGGCCTCCCACCACCCTGCAGGAGCCCTGAGGGAGGCTGCTCAAGTGGCCACAGTCACCCAGGGACCCCTCAGCGCTGGTCTCCAAGCCATCATAGCCTGCTTACTCCAAGAACACATCCTTATGCCGACCTGTTCTCCTCACGGCACCCCAATCCTTCCTGTTAAAAAACCTGCTGGTCTTATTGGCTTGTACAAGAATTTAGGAAAATAAACGAGGCTGTCATCCCCACCTACGCAATTGTTCCTAACCCATACACCTGTCTCGTCCTTATTCCTTCTGAAACTTCTTACTACACGGTTCCAGATCTCAAGATACTTTCTTCACCATACCTTTAGCTCCAATTCCCAACAGTTCTTTGCATTCCCCTGGACGGACCCCAACTCCCTACAGACTCAACAGCTCCCTGGATGGTTCTGCCCCAGGGATTTAGAGATAATCTTCATTTTTTCAGTCAAGCCTTATTGAAGGACCTCCAGGGCCTGAGCCTAACCCCCAACCACCTCCTCTGATGTCGATGACCTCCTAGTCTGCAGCCCACTGAGTCACTCTGCATCTCCCCCATGACCTCCCTTCTAAACTTCCTGGCAGACAGGGCAGTGAGCGTCCAAGCACAAAGCCCAACTCATCCAAAAACAGGTTTCCTGTCTTGGCCTTCACCTCACCCCTACCCCTGTTGCATTCATCCTGATTGGAAACAGAAAGTCCAAAACTTCCCTTTCCTGACTACTAAGAGAGACCTCCTCTCCTTTCTGGGTCTTCTTAGCTACTTTCAACTATGGATACCCAATTTTTCATCAATCCTCGTACGCCTTTATGCGGTCTCCCCGGGATACCTGTGAGAGAAGGCTCCAGAAGAAGACCTAGCCCCGTCACCTTCTCTGCTCTCAGACCTGTACACCTCAAAGCACCGCTCTTGCTCTCCCCAGTCCCCAGCAACCCTTCTGCCTCTTCCTAACCAGCAAAAAGGGAAAGCACCGGGGTTCCGGGCCCAGCCTGCAGTGCTGCCCTCCAGCCTGTAGCATATCTCTCAAAACAACTACATATGCTTTTTTAAAAGGGTGGCTACACTGCCCACAGGGTCTAGCAACAGCGGCTCTTCTAACTTGGGAGGCTCAAGAACTCACTTTTCACCGACTTCTCTAGGTCTGTTCTTCACACAGTCTATCTGATCTGTTAAGTCACCGAGCTCTAACTTTACTGTCACCCTTGAGAGTCCAAATCTTATGTTCCCAGCTCATACAACCCTCCATCTCCTTCTACCGGACCGCTGCCCTTCATCCCAACCCCCCTACTCCCCTCTCTTGGGATCCTTGGACCTGACCCACATGATTGTGTTGAATATCTCAACTTCTCCCTCACTCATTTCCACTGTAACAGTTCAGAACACATCCCAGGATGCCTAGATACCAGCTCACAAAACATCCCATCCCTCCCTCTCCACTGGTGACTTCCTCTTCTGACGCCTCTCATTACTGTTGTCCTCACCTTATTATTTCCGCCTTGTAAATTTATGACAAAGAATTTTTGAGGAAAACACTTGGAGACCATCTCTACTTTCCCGTACCCAAGAACATCTCAGGATGGGACTTGTGCTCCAGTCAGTCTGGCTCCAAAAAGCCCCCTTGCCACCCCTGATCAGCAGGAAGCAGCTGTCATGTGACACGACTTGCTGTGAAAAGCCTTAATGCAGAAAATTAAAAAATAATAGAAACCTTATTTCTGACTTTGAGGCTGAATGATTTAGTGTAGAAACAAGCAAACTCAACTTCTATGTGCCTTCTTGGCGGTATTTTTCATGTCTGTTCAATTAGGGACAGACACAAGGCACTAGCCCTTCCAAATGCCTTTCTTGCGTGCCTTCCCTTCGTGTGTATTTTTTATTATGCCAAAGAATCGAGAATATCAATTTTACCTGAGTAATTAAACAGTTCCATTGATGCAAAGAGAAACAACAAACATCTCCCAAAGCAGTAAAAATTTTGCAGCTGAGTTCTAGAATCGCCATTATTAAGCATGAAGAAGCAATAAAAAGACCAGCTAGAAGAACTGCCAGTTAGGAAATGAGATTTACAGAAGCTTCATTTTATTTCCCAGTGCTTCTTGCTGGTCTAATATTTCTCCCCAGATCACAGATGAATGTTCTCTGTTTGAGACAACACAAAGAAAATTCTAAATACTGCCTCACAAGACATTTTGTAAAGTATAACGAGCAGTGTGGATTAAAAAAAAAAAAAGACAAGAAAGAAAGGTCTTATGGGATCTTAACTCTAAATATAGCATTGGCAAAAGAATCAGCGTGTGCAAAACAATGAGTTTATTGTCGTATGTTCATGGTGTGGCTACTCTTTTCCCCTAAGATATTTTCAGAAGGACTGTGGGTTGATTTGCTTTGTTTACCAATTTGCAATGTTTCAAATACCATAGTTGAGTCAGCCAAGATGTATCCGTCTTGTTATAGCAAGACAAAACTTCTCCTGGCCAGGAAAGATGCAGGGGCAGATTCGCCCAGAGGCTCAGGAAATTTCAAGTGGAGGCTCTGCTTGCACCAGCCTCTTCCAAAGGCTGTTCCCGGAATCTAAATTGTTTGCTAGAGAGAGGATCCGGAAGTCCTTATGCTTCAGGCCCTGCAGTGAGGCGTGGTGGTGCACACCCGTGATCCCAGCACTCGGGAGGCTGAGGCAGGAGGATAGCCAAGAGTATGAGGCCAGCCTGCATTACATACTGAGTTCAAGGCCAGCCTGAACTACACAGCAAGACCCTGTCTCAAAAACAAGACAAACAAAACAAAACCCCCAAACCAAAACCAAAAACGAAGAAAAAAACCTCAAAACAACAAAACACTTGAAATTGCACCCCCATAATCCAGCTAGAAAAGTCATAGTTCCTGTCATTGTGCACTCACTCTCTCTCCTCTCTGTCACTATTTTATCCACAGAATAAGTATTTTACTTCTCCAATTTCCTCTTGCCTTTTATGTTTTCACTTCAATTAGGTAGAAGAGGTGTCCTTGGACATGGTTTGGGAACCAGAAGTCTTGTAAATGCAGAGCTCTTGACTTTAGTCATGTGTATACTCAATCAGTAAAAGTGTGTTTAGCTTTGATTTGGCATGTGTGAGGCCTTAAGCATGAGGCCTTAAGCATGCCGAAGTTAATTAGACATGGTCCACGAAGCAAAGGGCAGGTCATCTGGTAAACAGAAAGATAAAGTATTTTCAGTTTGTTTCAGAGCTCTGCAAAAATAAAGATCAGCCCCATGGGAACCACTGGTAGTTATTCAGGCTTTGTATAGCTGGGAAGTGCCCAGTTCACCTGTGCCAGCCAGCGAGAGTAGAGGAGCTTCGAGGGGAGCAGGGAAAGGCTTGGTGTGCTCTGGTTGGAGGCTGTTGCCCCGGGAAGGCTGGAGGTGGGCTAAGTGGAGCAGGAGAACCAAACGTGAAGCCAGCAGCTGGGCGCAAGTGTGCGTCAAAGCTCTGCTCTCGCCATGCACGCTGGCCATTGTAGTATAGTCTATGAGAACAGTGATGGTAACAGTAAAGAAATGATTAATGCCCAACTCCTCACAGTGCTTTTAACATGAGTTTTCTTGTGTAAAGCCACAAAATCTTTGAAGATAGCTTTGCAGTAACGTTCATTTTAAACCTGGGAAAGTGGGGGCTTGGGGAGGTTTCCCAAACTCCCAGCTTGGAGGAGCTGAACTTGTAGCTCACCTTCACTACATGCTAGTGAGAAAAGACTTCTCAAGGTAACTGTATAAAGAGGCAAAATCTACAGGGCTATTTAGGCTCCAAATGGGTCTTCGAGACTGTGGTTCAGTAACACAGAGAGCTTTCTGATAACTGATTAAAATGTGCAAGGATATTGCAGTTAATCCATAAGAATTAATATTATGTAATAAAATCAGACGGCAGTGTCTGCAACCTACCTATATAGTACTGTAATCTTAGAATGGGATTTAAGCTTTCTTAAATATTGTTTTTGCATATTTGAACTCTAATTCGCCATTTTACCTACTATGATTTATTATTTTTGTTGTTTTGTGTTTGTAGTGCTGGGATTGAACCAAAGGCCTCACACATGCTAGTACACACTCTAATGCTGGGCTACAACCCCAGCTCAAATTTATTATTTTGGTATTATTCTTTTACTTAGCAATTCTTGATCAAATATATAAAGTTATTAAAATATAATTATCAATAAAAACATTAAATGTGTAACAGTTATTGAATGTGTAGTTCTCTAAAAGAACAATTTAGACTCTAATCTGAGAAGACTTTTTAAAAAAGAAGTTAGTTGAGTATTATTTACCTTAGGAGTTTGAATCACCTCTTTAAGGAGCCAAGTGATGTAATTTGTTTCTGCTTACAGGATGCTTAATAGTTACAGGAGCAAGGCCAGGAAAAATTACAAATGACTTGAAATCGAATGTTTTGACGTCACCTCCCTTGGATTTATCTCCTACGCTCATTGCTTTTTGGCTGGTATATACTGTCCAGGTTGCAGATAACTATAGCAAAGCACATGAGCCCTGTCAGTAGACATGCAGTTCACCGCCTTTTGGCAGGCAGCTGACGCCCGCCCTTCTTGCACAAGTACCTGTATACCGGTTTTGTGTCTGTGATGCAATCTCACTTCAGCATGTTGAGCAGCCTGGTGTTGTCTGCTCTTTTTCTTCATTTTAGAATTGTTTGTAGCATGTTGCCAGACCCCTCAGTAATTAAAGAGCTAAATAAAATGTCTGACATATGTACATTTTGTAATTGAGAACTGTAATTTTTCGTTTTTGGAAAAAAATTTCTTAACAAAGAGAATAGCATAAAAAGACATAAAATACTTCTTTTTTGATGGAATTACTATGCTAGTAAGTGTATTCTCTTGGTACAAACATAGGACATGGGCCTTTATTATTACAGATAAATGAAAATGGCTACATTCATCAAACAATAAGTAAAAATATACTGTACCTCTAGAGAACAAAATGAAATGTTTAAAGCAAAATGAAGAGCAATACCTGATTACAAAATGCATCCTGTGCAGTGCAGGAGTGGAGAAATGACCAGTAGATCTCATTAGACAGCACAACTGGAGACTTTGGGACCACTCCCTTCCACTCACCTGAACCTGGGTGATGCCCCAGGGCCAGCACCCAACCCTTGTCCCAGGACTTGAATTAAGGGCAACAAAGACCCTAAGTCTGCCCTGGAAAATTCCAAAAATTCCAACCCAAGTCATATACACACACCAGACTTTCCTGCGTGACCTACAGTAACACTCTTGCTTCCCCTGGAGCTCATTGAAATTTCATGTGCATGGACTGCACACATACAATTATAATAGAGTGAATTATGGGAAAGGACACGTGCAGTAGACACAGCTGGCATGACTCAGCACCCTGTCAATCATACTCTGGAAGACCCCCACGGAAGGTGCCCTAAAGCAGATGCAACATTTAAACCCCCACTAGTGCCTTAATAATCTATTGCTTTAATAATCTTTGCTGCTGTCTCCTTGCCCTTGTGAGCCACATCCACTTCTTTGCTCGTCATGTACAAGAGCAGGGGAACCTGTCCCAGGACCCCGTAACTCACGGTAGCAGGGCAGGCTGGCTGTGTGGGTGCTGGTGTTAGGTGCTGAGTTCGTGTCTCAGGATGCCGAAGAATGGAGTTGAGGGCAAAGGAGGGTAAGAACGGAAAACCTCCAAGAGGATCCCAGGAGGGGTCCCGGAAGTGGGTCGGCACTGAGGCTCCTTGCCTAGGGGTTGGTTTTTATACAGTAAAATCATGTCGCAAGTTACCTGAGGTCAAACTACAACCAACCTATAGGATTACAAGTACAGTTACTTAGCTAATATTGATTTACTAGGAAAAAAAGTATGTAGCAAGGTTACATAGCATGGAGAAGAATGAAGACACTTCTGGAAGGGGTAGGAGTGAGGGTCAGCGTACTCTGTCTACATGTTCATCACTTTGTTTCTATGTGCTCATTATACTTTTTAAGCTTTGTATTAGTTACGTTTCTCATCGATGAGACAAAATACCCGACACCCACAAGTTAAGGAAGGAAAGGTTTATTGAGCTCAGTCTGTAGAGGTTTTGGTCCGTAGTTGGCTGACTCTGAGGCAGGGTAGTGTGGCAGAAGGGCATCACAGAGGAGAAGCAGTTTATGGTGGCAGAAGGTAGCAAAGCAAGGAAGGGATGGACAAGCTTCTTTCTGTCCCTTATCTCTTCTCCAGGGTACCTGCCCTGAGGGAGGATGGCACTCCCACCCTTAACCCCAGCATCACATCGTTGATCCCAGCAGAACTACGCCAAACCAGTTAGTGGGCTAACACAGTAGTCACAGACTCTAGACGCAGCCACCTCTGAAAAGCCCCACTGATGACTGCGTGTGGCTCTGGGAGGGCATGTAGACAGCAGCCATAGCAGGCATATTGGACCAGATGGTGCCCCCTAGGGTACACCTTGGAGCTGTTGTTTGTCTCTGGGGAGGCTCACAGGCCCAGCCTTCACATCTCCATCTTGGGGCCTAGTTTCTGTCGAGTTGGCCCTCAGCCACAGGCTGGTCAGCCTGGTCTCTGCTCTGACCCTATCTTGGGTCTGGCTCCTTTCTGACTGCCTATCAGTCTCTACCTAATTTGGCTCTCTGTACTACTAGCTGCCTTTTGATATTTGAGCAACACTATGTGCTTTTGTTTGTAGCACATTAATCTGACTTAACAATATTCAGATTATGCTCCACAATGTATTTCAAGTGTCTGGTATTGGCTTGCAAAGTTGAAGACTCAAGGGAAGTAGATTTTGTTCCAGTTTTAGTGCCGCCCATGCAGCTTGGTGGATTTTAACTTTAATTTCAAGTTGTTACCAATCACATGGGCTCATATGCTCAGGTTCGTTTGCACTGACCAAATCAAAGAAGTCTGTTTATTTTAGTAAAAGAGGAAAAAAAGATTTATTTGAAACTAAATCTGAGGAGACGGAGGGCCCCTTCTAATGAGGCCAGAGGGATGGTAGACAGATTAGGGTAAGGGCCTGGATAAGTACACACGAAGTGAAATGAGCTTCAGCAAGCTGGAGATCAAGGGTCACAAGCCTAATCGGCACACAAAGGACAAAGGACTAATGAAATCTGGTAATAAGAAGCCTACCACCAACAGTGGCAAACCTTCACTTCTGCAAGTTCACCTGCCCCTTTCACAGGCCAAAAGGCTGCACACAAGCCCCCAGGTTTAGACTCCTCTGTGGTGGCCTTGCTCGGCACCTCCTACATCTAGAAAGGGTTTTTCTTTGTACTTTCTAAGGAGCCACCCCAGTTAATTCCCCATTGCTGTCCTGTGGACTTCATTCTTTGTGGTTCTCAGGACAAGAGCCCAGAGGGAAAGGTAAATTGGTTACTTCACTGTGTACAGATTGGCAAGTTTCTTTTAGAGTAAGGAGCAGAGGGGAGGAGAGTGCAGAGCAGTAATGTAGATCTCTACATTTTTTTTGGGGGGGTGCCGGGGATCGAACTCAGGGCCTTGCACTTGCAAGGCAAGCACTCTAACCACTAAGCTAAATCCCCAACCCCACTACACATTTGCCTTATGGCCCCACCACCCTCAGCTTATCGTGGCCTTTTCTGAGGAAGTGAAACTGGGCTCAGGCCTGCCGGGGCCTGCACTTGCGCATCTGTCACCACTTTTGGTCCAAGGACAGGGACGTTCATTATGTGCTCAGTGGGAGTATTATAGGCAGCGAAGTAAGGTAGAAATATTATAGGCAGTCAGACTGTGCTGGGCCCTCAATGGAGTCAATACACAGGACAACTATGGCTGGAGGCACATCCATTGAAGGTCAGGTCTCAAAATAAAGATGGAAAGACCAGAGCCACACCCCTGGCTGAGGGATAAAGAATGAATTGAAGATTACATCTGTTAAAGTCTAGGTCACCCAGGTGGGCGACCAAGATCTCCGGATCCAACCCGCCCTGGAATGTTCTTGTTCTCTCCTTGACGATTTACTACGTGACTTTCTTCCCCATTGGACCACTATTACCTAAACGACTACACTTGTACTATTATTGGTTAATCATCATTTTGACACACATTGTACCCGCCTCACAATTTTGCTCTATAAAATTTCCTCTGAAGGTTGGGCTCGTTGGCAACCCACTCGGGTCCCCTCCTGTCTCTCAGGAGCTCTCTTTCTCTCTCCCAATAAAATTCCTACTCTTAACCTCCTTTGTTCCTTAGAGAATTCGTTCTTCGACTTCGGGGAACACGAACTCAGCGTAACTGACATCTAGCAGGTTGGGAGTTATATTTTTTCCCCTATATCAGGAGGAAGTTCGGAAAAGTTGCTTATATCTAAAAGAAAAAAATATAACTTAAAGTTTTGCACTGCTGGTTACAAAGTGACTTGTTCTAAATAGCTGTTAAAAACCACGTATTGACTTACGCAGCTGCTGTAAGTATTGTGTATTTTAAGTTATGGAATAATGATAAAAGATGGTGATTTTGACTTTTTTCTAGAATCATGAACTTATTAATAACTGTTTTTATGAGTGATATAAAAGAAAATAATTATTTCTAAGATTAATAGCTTTTCTGTGTAGATTCACGTTGTATAACATGCCAGAGAATTTTTTTTGTCTTAAAAACTATATGGTAAGTTTTGAGCATGAACATCTCTATGAAAAGATTTCACATGAATCTGTTTCAATGCAAATTATATTGAATATGTTTAAGAATTCAGGCTTATGTAGGATTTAGTTGGTTGTATTCTTTAAAAAAGGTTAGGTGGGGCTGGGGATTTAGCTCAGTGGTTAGAGTGTTTGGCTAGCAAGCACAAGGCCCTGAGTTCAATCTTAGTGGAGTCATGAGCAGGTCAGAATATTACCTGGTCTATTTTAAAAGGTGGACCATGACATATCCAGCAATTCAAGACATAACTTCTCCATGCTGTTATTTGGGAAAAAAATTTCGAAGGCATTTTATTTTCTGTTTTATTCTCCCTGTAGAGAAGAAAGCACAGTGAAGAGGGATGATAGATACACTACCAAGATCCTGAAAGTTGTAGCCCTAGCGAGATTATTTGCATTATGGATCCTGTTAAAATCAGGAGTCCTAGTTCAGGTGCTCATTTACACTGTGGTGGACCAGGGGTCACGAGTGGCTCTACTTTTCTGCATCTGGAGTAGTACTGGAATCTTGCTTTTTGAAAAGAAGCATCACATCTAGAGGTTCCCGGGAGTAGCTTTCTTCTTTGGGGTGATCCTTTTCCACAGGCAGTTTAGGTGGGGCTGGCTGTATCCTAGAAAGGTGAGTCTGTCTGTCTATTCCTGCCACCTTTGTGGCAGTGGGTATGGCAAGGATCACCAAAAAGGGGCCCTTTTGCTCGCGTTTTAATTGGTCTGCAGGAGTCCCTTCTTTCTAAGGTTTAATGAGCACTTGATCCGCATGGCAGACCCTATGTGGTCTCCCTGGACCAGGAGCTAGCAGGACTCTGTTCTTGTCATACTTGGTACAAATTAACAGGACACAGTGAGCCCTTGCGGCCTCTGGGTCTACTACAATATCAGAAAATAGAAAAGGCCTCCCATAGAATGTCTCAAATGGACTCGTAGTTAGCCTGGCTTTGGGGGTGTTTCAAATCCTCATGTGGGCTATTAGCAATAATCAGAGCCGAGAGCCAGAAGTTTCTTGGCAAAGTTCTGTCAGAGTTTGCTTTAGAGTCTGGTTGGCTCTTTTAACCTTTCCAGAAGACTGAGGTCTCCATGCACAGCAGAGACGCTACTTTATTCCTAAAGCCTTGGTCAGCATTGGAGAACTGCCCCCAATTTTACTAGTGAGTCTCTTCCTAGTAAAGGGGTAGGACACCATGGGATGATTAAAAACTCCTGTTGAACATTCGACCTTCAAATAAAGAAGTTCTGACTAGGACTCTGCTTAACCCCAGTTATGGCCACAGGAGATCTACAGGAGGGTTTTCCAGAGAAAGAAGTTAAAAAGAGGTAGCTTCTTTAGCATCTGTAAGGAATCGAGTTTGCTTACCCAAGATGTCCAGGGACACGCTGGATTCCTCCTAGGACAGGAAGATGCCCGTGGTCAGGGGTGCCGCGGGTTGCTCCAGGCCCCTTCAGTCCTCTTCACAGTGGGAGGTGAGGGTCCGGCTGACCTAGCCCTCTGGCAGTGGGGACAGTCAGTCCTCTGGTGCCACGAGCCAGGCACATTGGCCACCTGACACGCGGGGTAGGGATCGGATTGGGCAGTAGCCTAGTACAGTTGTGTTACAGTTGAGTGGGCCAGAAATAGTCCAGCTCCTTGTGCACGACGAGGAAAGAATTCCAAGCGCACACTCCGTCGTAGGCAGCTGTGTTTACTGGAGATCTCCAGGAAGGTAGCAACCGGGATGAAGGAAAGGGAAGAGGGTAGGCACACGTGAGTGGAAGGGAATGGCGTGCGAATGCAAAGGAGAAGGGGGATGAGATGGCCCTGCTAACTCAGGCTCCTGGGATTTAAAGGGTGGCCCTCTCTGACTTCTGGGTGCCTCCCACCGAGTCTCTCACTGGTGTCAGGCTCCTGCCCCCTCGGGTGGGGTGATTGGCTTTTGTTGTTATGTTTTTGTACTTCACCTAAGAAGGTGGAAGTATAGATAATCCCTAAAATGTTGATGTTTATGGTTGAGCTTTTGGGGAAGGGAGCGGCCCACTCAGCTCCTTTGTTTCTAACTGTACTAATGCCACCCTGCCTCGGATCCAGCCGACTGTGGACTGAAACCTCTAGACACTGTGAGCTAAATAAACCTTTCCTCCCTTAGTTTTGGGGGTCAGGTATTTTGTCTCAGCAATGAGAGAATAGTAAGTAAGACAAAGACGAATTGGAATGGCTCCCTATGATCCGTTGGGAAAACATGTTAGAAAACATGGTAGAAAGGAGAATTGGGGTGGCTCCCTGAGGCCAGCTGGGAAATGGGGCCTTGAAGCAAGTAACGCCCTAAGGATTGCTTCTTCCTCAGATACATAAGGCATTTGGGATGGCTGTCCTTTCAAAAACTCATTCTGCTCGACATCAGATTTAAACTGTCCTAACAAAGGCTCACTTGGTTTCACACTAGATGCAAATGAAGAACTGAAGATGGCACTTTTCTGATTGGTCCTATGTGTGTGTTTGGGAATTGCAGGGTCATTCTGGATTCTGTGCTCCCCACATGTGCTCTGGGTGTCCATGACTGACCCACTTTTCACAATCTTTAACAGGTTTGTCCCGTCCCTAATTTCCTACTTCAATAGTATGTAGGCGAGTGCAGCTGGGTGCACAGCATTTATTCTAGTGCGACAGAGTGTTCTCAGGTAGCAAAGCCATGTTTAGTCTAGAGAGCGTCCCTTCCTCCATAAATTACCTGGCTGTTTGAAATGTGGCTCTTGGCATCTTCCTGGGGTTGTGGCTATCGGGGACAGCCTCCGGGGTCACCAGGACCTTGGATGTGCTCCAGGCGATTAGCAAGTGTCTGATGTGCCTTGTTCCCCTGGGCTGGGTGTCCTGACAGCTCTCATTGTGGAAGTCTGAGCTTCACTGTACTCGGTGGTGTGCGCTTGGTCTCAGAACATATTCGCAGGAGATCCCGATCATGTGTATCTCTCCCTGACTCATCTTCCTCTTAGTTTCGCTTGCTTTAGAGGCCTGGGGCTTGGCTGTCTCGCCATCTGCCCTACCATCAAGGTTTCTGCCCCCGTTTCTGCTTTGGAGTTATCTTTCCCAGCCAGGCGAGTCCTGGGGCCACAGACCACACCCAAGCAGAGTGAAGCCAACTGCCATAACTAGCACACGTGTGGTCACCCGATTCATCTGCCCAACGTTTTTCTTTCATTTGAAGTTGACTCATAAGCAGGTTAAAGATTGTCCAACTTACTTACACCAGCTCTCTGCAGTGACACCTGGATTCTAAAAGGGAGAGATGTGGAGAGGGGCATCTACTTATTCATATTAATGCATTCTTGAACGAGACTTTTTTTGTAATATATACTTCTCCTGACTATATTCTTTTCATTGGTGAATGCTTATTTTAAATCTGTTCATCAAGTATATGCTAGGAATATATTCTCAGAAACATTCTTTTCATATATATTTATTCTTGGGCATATTCTTGAAAATGAAGAGTCCCAGGTGAGTGTACTCTGATGAATGAGAATATAATAGTAAAAAAATACTTAATAACCACTCATTCTGCTCTATAATGAGTGTGTGATGTACTCTAGCTCTCTTTCTATTCATACATTTAGGCTAAGGGTCATAGAGGCAGTGGGAAAGCAAATGCCCCTTAACATACAGTTAAGAAAGAAATATGAAACCAGTCCGATTAAAATTAAAGGGTTTTGCAAGCCAACAGTGAAGCTGAGACACTGCTCAGGAGATGGTCGCACAGATGGTTCTGGTGCTGAGCGAAGCTTTCCCGTCAGCAGAAAAGAAAATCCCGGGAGTCTTTGCTGGATTCTTTCTTCAGTCCATGAAAGAAGGGCTAAATATTTTCCCAATTTCTTTCCTCTCTTCCATTTGTGGCATTCCTGGTGTTATCTCCACTTTGAGCAAACTGAAGTGCCAGGCTGACCAGGGTGAGGTTCGCACACTCTTAACATGAAATGCAGTAATGATTTGTAAAAATGAACAGCACAGTCCTTGGTTTTTAAGCTTGCAAGTCTTGGAATGTTCTACTGTTCACATCCCCCAGCAGACACTGTTAGGTATTTGTGAGCCTTGTCTTGGAAATTTTCTCTCTCTCTCTTTTTTTTTTTTTTTTTTTTTTTTTTTTTTTTTTTTTTTTTTTTTTTTTTTTTTTTTTTTTTTTTTTTTTTTTTTTTTTTTTTTTGGTGCTGGTGATTGAACCCAGTGCCTGTGCTTGCCAGGCAAGCGCTTTAGCACTTGCATTAAATCCCCAGCCCCAGAAATTTTCAATCATACCATTAATAGTTTTAGACTAATATACCCATTAATATACCCATCATAATATTTTTCTCTCAAGTTAAAAACATTATGTCATCCTTTTTCATGTACTTTGAATTGTTTTCATATTCTATAGTGTGGGCCTCATATTCATTTCTATGACACGTTGATATGTTGTGTCCCCAACAGAATTCCTTTCGACACACTATGAAACATTTACATCCTGAAGTCACTGAAATACATTGTAATACAATGTATGTGGTGAATGCACCACATACATTTTAAACTATAACATACAGATTGTGTATATTGAATGTTAATTCGAATGTTTTCATTTGGCTTGGAAGGAAAATCATTGTGTTAAATAAAGCAAAGGAAGTACGGAAACAGTGAGAGGGGAGAAGGCCAGGTTGTGGGTGATGGTCATTCTGGAAAGTGACTTAGGAAGGATGAAGCAGAAAGGCCACGGAGAAGACACATGCTTCTCTGGGAGAAGGTGGCTGATGTTGGCTGGGCGCTGGGCAGCACTGCTCCTCCCCACTAGATGCACTAGTCTAAATGCCAGGTGTGGTGGACTTAACGTGGTCAACTTGAGCCAGAACTCCCAGCTGGACTGAGCTGGTGTGGTTCTGGGTGTAGAGGATCCACCTGAGGGTTGTTGTTGATGCAATATAAAGCAGAATGGAAGCAGAAGCTAGTTGGTGGGTTCTTTCCCAGGAGAAGCTCTGCTGCGGCTGGTTCTCCTGAAGGGAGCTTGGCTGTTCTCATCGAGGAAGGAGCTCAGGGCCTTGCTGTGGTAGAGGATGGCTGCTGTTGCTTCGGGGGAGCTCCGGTTGTCATCTCTGCTGTGAGCACCGTATCCTGGCTCCAGTAAAGATTTTTTCAGCCATCATCTGCAGACATAGACGTACACAGGACAGTAGTGCTGTGGGCTCCCAGCCCTTGATTGGGTCTTTCAGGTCTCCAGTGCCTAGGTAGACATTCAGCACTCTTCCTGCATTTGGCTTGTGGGTGAATATTGTAACTTATAAATGTCTTGTATTAAATCTGCTCCCTTATAAACCATTGACTCTAGAAAAGCTAACTAAGATACCAGGACATCTGTTTTCTTTTTAATGTGCCCAGGTCTTATCATTCTGATGAATGAATGTGTTACAACTGTGCATGCATGTGTGCATGTGCATGTGAGTGTGTGTGTGCTTGTGTGTGTCTACAGGGAGGAGTGGAAGGAGGTAGGGAGAAGGAGACACAGAGCCTGGTTCAGAGGTAACCTGGGTTATCACTATGGAAGTGTATTGGTGGGATAAATCTCACCTGGATAAATTATTGTTCTATATTTTGAAATTTAATTAATAGTTTAAAGTCCTAATATGCTTGCTGACTTTTTTTTTTTTCAGAGATTGTTTGAACCATTCTGTCAACCTGAATTTACTACTCTGGACAGTAGAATTTTCTTTTATTTTGCTACTATTATTTTTATCAGAATCAGTGTCACCACTTCTTGACTGTGGTTTCATTTTTTAAAATAAGTTCCCCTAATGGGCTGTATTTTATTTATTCAGGCTATCTTTTATTGCTGCTAGAACTGACTACAGAAAAGAGCTTAATTGGTTAAGATTCAGCTAAGTTGAAATACAAAGGAAGTTACACGCTAGCTCTTGAAGATATCCGAGACAAAATGCATTATAAAGAAACAAGGAGTAGAACGCTAACTGCCAGGGGCCGGAAGGGATTGAGGAGGTCTGGGGAGATGTTAGCCAAAGCCTTCAAAATCTCAGTTAGACAGAAGTAGGTGTGAGAGAGGTGCTGTACGTCATGGGCCTGCAGTTAGTAACAGTATATTGTATAATCGACAGCTGCTTAGAGAGTGATTTAAAGTGTTCTCCTCCCTCAAAAGGTAACTATGGGGTTGGGGATTTAGCTCAGTCTTAGAGCTCTTGCCCAAAAAATGTGAGGTTCTGGGTTTGGTCCTCAGCATCAAAACATAATAAATAAATAAACAAATAAAGAGGAAATGTCCAAAAGATACATAAAGAATTAGAAGTAGAGAGTAGGTGCAAAGTAGACAGGGATGCAGAGATGATAGTTAAGTTACCAGGATGCAGTTGGACAGGAAGTTTAACTTCAGATGTTCTGTAGCTCCGCAGAGTAAGCGCTGTCTACAATCAATGGTGTACTCTGACATAGCTGATACAAAGGATTTTCATTATTCCCTACACACAGAAATGATAAATGTTTGAGGGAGATACCAGTTACCTTGATGTGATCATTACACATTGTATAAAGATATTGAAAGATGATATTATACTGCATAAATATGTATGATTATGTGTCAATTAAAAATAAAAACAATGCAGTGGAAACAATAAATGAATTCAAGTTGTTTAAAGGAAGAATTAAACATGCTAATGTTGCCAACTACCTAGGTCTATATGCTGTTTCCTTTGCTAGCCACTGATCAAATCAAAGGAGGCTGTTTATTTCAGAAAAAGAGGAAAAAGGATTTATTTAAAGCTGGCTATGAGGAGGTGGAGGGCCCTCTTGCCTCAGATTACCATTTTGTTGTGAACAGGTATGTAAGGGTCTTTCATAGCAAGGAACAGAAGCCCAGAGAGCTGCCGCAGTTCTCACTCATGCTTTATCACTTCCGGCCATCTTTGGCTCACTCTCCCCTTTCTAGTGGAGTGGAAAGGGGGCTCCAGTCTGGGGGGGCCAGCATCTGCTTATTCAGTTACTGCTTTAGGACTGAGGCGAGGAGGGAGGGGGCGTTGGTTATGAGCTGTAAACATGAACAAAAAGAAAAGGAAGGGGTCGAGATGTGGACGGAGGGGAGGGAAGGGGGGAGGAAAAGGGGATGATAAGAGGTATTATGTACATGTACCTATGTACCTATCATTGTTCTGATTCTACTGAGAATGAAACTGTGGGCCCCAAGAAGTCAAGAAATTTAATGTCACATGACTAGAAATTAGTCTCCGAATGCGAGCCTAGGTCGTTTGTTTTAGAAGTCCTCTATCACTTAATACGACTTGTCATGTGTATGCTAAAGGTGATGGCCAAGTTATGTCACTTGTATTTTTATCCTTCATTTTAATTTTTAATATTCCAATGTGTTTGTGGTACAAGATATTTACCTTCATCTTCTAGAGTAGGAACATGTGCTTAAATTATTATAATTTTTTATTAATACATGTTTATAGTGCATAATGTTTATAGTCCTAATGCGGAGTTGGTATATGTACATAGGTACATGTATATAATATGTCTTAAATCCTTTTATGATCCACTTTCCCTTCCTTTTTCCTAACCTCCATCTGTCTCTTGAGCTCCTTCTCTTTTTTAGCACATTTTTGCAGAACATGTTTACATTCCTTGTGTGGAGTTGGTACATGTACATAAAACATCTTAATTCCTTTTTTCATTTCTTTCCCTTCCCTCCATCCTCCATCCCTCTATCTCTTGATTCTCTTCCCCTTTGAGAAAGATCTATCTCCCTACTTATTATTATCTATCTTTTATTTCACTCTTTATTTTACTTTGGGTTTCTCATATAAGGGAAACCATGCAATATTTAAACCATGCAATATTCTGATTTATTTCACTTACCATTATGTCTCAAAGTGGATCCATTTTACTATAGATGACTCAAGTTTATCTTTATGACAGAGTAGTACTCCACTGTGTGTAAATACTACATTTTCTCTGTGGATTCATGTGTTGATGATAGGCCACCTCCAAGGTTTAGCTATTATGAATTGTGCTGCTATAAGCAGGGGTATGCATATGTCATCATAATACGATGTCTTTAAATATTTTGGGAAGATACCTAGCAGAGGAATTACTGGGTCAAATGGAAACTCTAGTTTTAGATTTTGAGGAATTTCCATATCTATTTATATAGTGGTTGTACTAGTTTACATTCCCATCAACAAGGTAGCAGGGTACCTTTCTCCCCACAGCCTCAGCAGCATTTGTCATTTTTGGATTTCTTGATAATGGCCTTTCTTTCTGGGGTAAGATGGAACCTCAGTGTTGTTTTAATTTGCATTTCTCAAATATGAGTCATTTATAGGAAAATGGATGCACCTTGAGTCCACATAAATCAAGCACAAGATAAATATCACATAACTTCACTTATACTTGCTACAAAAATAAAAATAATTTTTAAAATGAAGGATAGATAATAAGCAACAAGGAGAGAGATCCTTGGCAAATGGGAAAGGGACCTTGAGATGGGAGAGGTACAAGGGGAAAAGAATTAAAACAGGTCCTTCATCAAAGTGAGCAATCAGACCCAAACCTGAGCAGGAGTACCCTTCCCCTACTTGAGCAAGCAGGTCTGTGCCAGGCAAGTGGAGCTAGCCCTCCCCAAAAAGTGCAAGCAGCCCCACGTCACACACACTGCGCCTTCTGACAAAAGGTCAGGACCACCTGCCAACTCCAAGCCAGCTCTACATTTTGCTTCCCACGGCACAGGGCAAAAGAGGTGAAGAATAACCAACCCATCCAATCCTGGATGAGGAGAAAACCCGGGGAGAGAAGGGAGTAACAAGCCCCCACAACTGTGGACACTAAGTCCAATAGCCCCTGTGAAACCCTGCCCTGGGGCCTACATCCAACAGAGACCAGAGAGATGATCACATTCCCCATCTACCAACAGGAGCAAGAATGTGCACTGGACTGGCTGATAACCACAGTCTGGGAGGAAAGGGCAGTGAGTCCTCAGGTGCAGGGAGGGTACCTCGAAAACCCATAATCCCTAAAGTTAGGGATAGAAAAGCATGACTAACTGGATCCCAAGATTGCAGATCTTGCAATGAAAGCACTCATTTAAAAACACTAGAATTTTTTGAGGGGTTTGGTGCTGGGGATCAAACTCAGACCCTTGCATTTGCTAGGCAAGCTCTCTACCACTGAGCTAAATCCACAACCCTGGGAATATTTTCTTTTTTGTTGTTGTTGTTGTTTTGTTTTTTTCTTTTCTGGTGCTGGGGATCAAACTCAGGGCCTTGTGCTTGTGAGGCAGGCACTCTAACCACTGAGCTAAATCCCCAGTCCCCATCCCTGGGAATTTTTATTTGACTCAATTTTCTTTTATTTTTCTATTTTGTATTACTTGTATCTTTCCTTCATCAGGTTTTGGGGGGGGTGGGAGTATTGTCCCTTTTTTCCTCTTTTAGTTTCTATTCTCTCATTTTCTCTTTTTCTCTTTCAACTATTTTTCTCTTCTTTCTTATCTTCCTTTTATATCCCGTTTTTGCCTTCTCTTTACATTTCTTTCTTTCTTTCTTTTTTTTGTTCATTCCGTCCCGCTACCGTTTTCTAACACTACTGATTTCCTGCTACTTCCAGGTAGGACCTGGCTCCCTTAGCGGGTGTCGTGAAAACAAACAAGCAAATAAGTCAATAAATAAAATTTAAAATATGTGATAAAGTATAAGAACTTTATATATATAGGATATATAGGAAATTTCAATAAAAAATATGGAAAATTCAGAGATATCAAGCACCAACATATAATTGTGTTTTCCTGAATTTATATTCCTATAGATAGAGGGAATTGCAAAATAAAGCTGATTCTTGTTTCAACATATATAACACGTATTATGTCAGGCTCTGATACTATGCTGAAGCCCTCGCTTTCTTTTTATTCAAGAATTGTCTAAGGAAAGCTCATGAGCTTTCAAACCAGATAAACAGACAACTATTGTTGATCAATTTTGAGAAACATCTTTAGTGTCCCAGAGCACACATTTTTGTAATGAGTTTTCAACTGTGTGGAAAACAAATACTCTTAAAAAGGCGTTACCATCATGTGCTCGGTGTCCCCTGAGGGCTGCTCTATTTTTCTAGACTGTCAGTTATGTCTAAAGGAATTGCATTACCATGGACCAGGCTGGTTGCCTAGAAAAAAAGAATTTAGAGTTGCTGTGAAAAATGGACTCTGTGTGATGAATCTTCTGGTTTCACAAACAAATCTATATATTACTTAATATAAAACTTGGCGATTTGAAATAAAGCAAACACATCACCTAATTTGCCAGTGTAATCACAGTATAGGGGTTGCATAAACACACAGCATGATATTGGGGCTGGTCACCTGATGTATATGTATATATGGAATGATATAAATGTATATATTATACATACAACTGTTATATATGTATATATTGATATATATGTATATTTTATATAATTGATATATATCAATTGATATATCTGTATATATTATATAATTTTAAAATTGCTTTTAATATTCATCATCTCAGATGGCCAATACCCAGCTAAGCCACTGCCTGTCGGGAGTAGTGGCCTGCCCTTCACTCAGAGCCCCACTTGGTGGATGGAGCCCGGTTTCCATGCACAGGGCTCTCTGGTGGGCAGCCCTGTCTGGGTGCCACCTTTCAGTCTCTAGTCGCCCACCCTGCTCCCTTCTTGCTAACTTTCCTGTTTACAGTTCTCCTCCTACCCGCTGCCTCCACTCCTTTGTGTTGATTAAAGCTTTCTTTCTTTCACATTTTGGTTCAGGAGTCAAATCTTGGGACACCCTTTCCTGACACTTAAAACGATCCTATGAATTTGTGTTTTTCCTATCAGAGTGGTAGCCGCAGCTCCCTGGGGTGATACCGTGGTGAGCGTTGACCTGTGGAAATGGAGATGCCTGCATCAGTGAACACACAGGCTCTTAGGATTTCTGTGAATATGTAAAAGAAACATGAAGCCCAACATGAAAGGCTGTAATTCAGGGACAGATGTAACTGCAAATAATAACAACTCATATGACATACTGCTTAAAATACCCCAGATGCTATCCTAAGCACATTAGATATTTCAGTTCACTTAACTCAGGTAACACCTCTATGAGGGGTGCTACTAGTACGGTTCAAAACACAGGAACTGGGTGAGTCATTTCCTTTCCTACACTTAATTCTAAACAACACCCAGGGCTGGGGATTTAGCTCAGTGATTAGAGTGCTTGCCTTGCAAGCACAAGGCCCCGAGTTCGATCCCCGGCACCACAAAAAAAAAAAAAAAATCACTAAACAACACCCAGCAGTTCCATTGCCCTAAGATGGGTAGAAGATGAAGTCATAAAAGCCTCGGAGATGGCTGATGCCCTGTGGGAGCTTCTATGGAAGGAGCGCAGTGGAAGGAGCACGGGCACTATGGGGGACGGCATCTAAAGCGAAGATGTCTGGCCTTTAATTCTGAAAGTCTGACTTCCTGACCTCTCCTGTTGCCGTTGCTACCGTTGACCTGTGCACAGTGCGTTTCTGCCACCCCAGCACCTTTTTTGGTCTGCATTGTACCTTTTGGCATGGACTGGCCCTGAGCACAACTTCCTGTGATCTTCAATAAACGTAGTTGCTCACTACTTACTACTGGGTGTAAATCTTGGTAATTCTTTCCTTGTCACGCACAAGAACCTGGTCTATTACTGGCCCATTCACTGTTATTGGTATTCCCTTTTTAAAAAAAAAAAATAAATGAATCTTGGACAGGAAGAGGTTTAATAAACCATCTAACATCACTCATTTTTAAGTAGAGCCTGTGTCTTATTGGACACGATCAAATTTTTCACATAGGTAGTATTTTATTTGTTACTATAAAAATCATGCCCGTCAACATGGTATTTGGTGTCTTTGGGCTTTTGTGTGGCACTAAATGGTGAGAACAGGTAGTATGACAAGGATGGTCTCCTCTGAGACAGCTTGGTCAGTGACTGCGGTCCTGTCTCGGCCCATCGGGAGGAGTGAGGGCAGGACTTTGGAGTGAAGTCAAGGTTGGGAAGTAGCCAAATACAGCTGCCGTTGGGGAGAAATGGCCAGGGTCTTTGGAGGAGTAAAACCTTCGGGGGGAATTTCACGTTTCCATTTGCGTTCTTCCTACCGGCTGCTCTCTGCTTTCTAAATCGAGGATTTGCATCACTTGGGACAGGAGTGTTTTCTATCCTTACATAAGCTGGAACAAATGCAGAGGCTGCTTTCGGGTTTCATCTTGATGTAGGTAGAAGAAATTTATTTATTTATTTATTTTTTGGTAGAAGAAATTTAAAAAATAGGCAAAACAGAGACAAAGAAATCACGATTTTAAAAGTGTACTTAAAAAAGCCTTGCAATTTCAGGACACAAAAGTTACTCAAGACTTTTTCCCTTCCAGGAAACTCACTCAAAAATTCTTAAATGTCTTAAAGATACAGTATGTTGGTCTCTGGGCCTGTCTTTTTCACCTGTGAACTGCACCTCCTTTATCTTCAAGGAAGCAGCGACATTAGTGGGCAGCACGTCTCAACTTCCAACATGTAAAGGGCTTGCGTTCTGCCACAGCCTCCCGCTGGGTAATGAGACAGACAGCAGGAATTCTCATCCTAGATCACCCTTCCTGAAGCCATCCAAGACCCCGTAAATACAACCAACTCCAGCTCCAAGGTGTTTGTCCGTGATGGGGAGTCAGTGGACCTCCACGCAGTCTGTGGTTGAGGTGGGTTACGTCCCTCATCCCAGCTTCAGGGATGCTGCACAGACACAGGCTGGTGACCGGCACACCCTTTTGTTCAGTATGAATTAAATATTCCTGTTAAGATGATTATGCCTCCCAAAACAAAGCTTTCTATTCCTTTGCATTGCCTTAATAGATACACAACCATAGAATTGTACAGTTATAGATTTTCAGTCCTCTTTGTTTTTGAGATGAGGAGGCCAGGATCAAGGAGGGATAGAAACTTATTAAAAACACAGAATCAAAGGTCCCGGGGGCCTCAAGTGATGCTGAGTTGCTGGTAATCAGGGCTCAAAGCCCCGGCCCCAGTTTCCAGATTGAGTGGGTGTTCCTCTCTCGCAGAAATCAGATAATGGTGGTGTGACAAAATTCTGTACAGGTCCATGTTTGGCTTAGCCAAACAACTTGAACAGTTTCTTTTTGACCACTTAAATATTTGTGGCCCTTACCTAGACACAGGTGCTGGCTGGATTTCTGGATAACCTCTGATCTGGGATCACCAAG